>PISX010003863.1:0-72962 GCA_004024625.1 Mellivora capensis
CATTAAATGTGTAGATTGCTTTAGGTAGCATAGACATTTTCACAATATTTGTTCTTCCAATCCAGGAGCATGGAACATTTTTCCATTTCTTTGTGTCTTCCTCAATTTCTTTCATGAGTACTTTATAGTTTTCTGAGTATAGAGTTTTAGCCTCTTTGGTTAGGTTTATTCCTAGGTATCTTATAGTTTTGGGTGCAATCAGACAACAAAAAGAAATTAAAGGCATCCAAATCGGCAAAGAAGAAGTCAAACTCTCACTCTTTGCAGATGATATGATACTCTATGTGGAAAACCCAAAAGACTCCACCCCCAAGCTGCTAGAACTCGTACATACGTGACATTCTTTAGGAATCTTCCAATAATCTAATGTTAACACCTTGCTGAGAAGGGAAAAACGACCTTGATAATGGCAAGGCCTCTGGTATCAGGTATCTTGTAGGTCCTTTTTAGCATATGAAAATTCTATTGAAATCTCCCTTTTTCCTTACCTCCCCCAACTCCATAGTACATAACCTGCCACTCCTCACAATCCCGGCGCAATGGGTCCTGTCCCCGTGCTTTAATAAACCACCATTTTGCACCAAAGATGTCTCCAGAATTCTTTCTTGGTTGCGGCTCCGTCCTCCACCCCACTGAACCTCACTTATATTCTAAAACTTCATCAGTATTACCATGGGATGTTTCCAGAGTAATAACTTATGATCATCTTAAAGTCTTTATTAAATAAGTACCCAGTGGACTGTGTGACTTAATATTTCTTTCTTTTTATTCTTAGTGGGCACAACTTATCACTGTTTTGTTGTTTTGTTTTAAAATTTTTTTAAATTTATTTATTTGTCAGAGAGAGAGGGAGAGCGAGCGAGCACAGGCAGACAGAGTGGCAGGCAGAGGCAGAGGGAGAAGCAGGCTCCCTGTCGAACAAGGAGCCCGATGTGGGACTCGATCCCAGGACGCCGGGATCATGACCTGAGCTGAAGGCAGCCGCTTAACCAACTGAGCCACCCAGGCGTCCCTGTTGTTTTGTTTTAAAGATAGTCATTTCTCAATCATTTCTCATCTTCCCTTTAAGGTGAATTGGATTTCTCTTTAAAATTATGTCCTTGGTATTGTTACAGGATAATCTCCCAGGCATCCCATCCCCGCTATTAGGAGTATCAGAGTTCTCTTTGCTTTCAGAAAGCAGACAAATGACTCTTCTCCATCTCTGCATCTACACAGAAACAGGAAATTAGTGCATTTCAACCAAAGAAAACACTTTCATCTAGCATCAAAGAAATAAAATCAGTCAAATTCAGAGATATATCTTTCCTGTTTTATTTTTTTTCTAATACACAGTATCTTTCTGTAGTAACAGAGACATATCATGATTTCCCCAAGTCAGTCATATTGCTGAAAGTCTCTAATCAATAACTTAAGGCTAAATGAGAGTCAAGGCTTTTTAAAAATACACCAAAGTGTGCTTATTACAAGTTCTACTTTAATTTCTAAGGAAGGCATTTTCTTGGAAATAACATATATTATTTGAGATAAACTGGTATCTAAGTAATAAAAGACAGTTGTCCCAGGGCTATGTTAAAACCTCATGGTTCCCACTTTGTTTTAAAGCTTCTATTGTACATCATAGCAAACATGTAAGGTGCCCTCAAACCCCACATTAAATGTAATTTGTCCTGTATATAATTCAAATACTTTTTTATAGTTTTGCTTCAGAATTATTGGACTGTGAATAATCCAATTGATTCACGAATGGTTATGATTTCCGGACAGTGATCAAGCACACTCAGGAATCCTTGCAGTATTACACCACCTAATCTAGAAATTGTTTTCCAATATAATAGAATTGTTTTAGTAATAAACTTAACAATTAATTAAGTGGGCCTAATGTCACATTTTATAGTGATTTAATTAAATATTCATTACTATTAAATATGGTGATTTATTTAGGAATTTTGGTGCTACTATTTATTTTTAATATCCAATATTTGTGTAGGTCTCTGAAAAACTCATAGGCTTCAGCATTGTCGGTATGACACTGAAAAGAGAAAACAAGTCTGAGCATTGTTGTGATGGTTTTGTGACCAGAGAAAAAAAATTGGCAGGCCGTAAAAATCTACTCTAAGAGTAGATATTCTCTCTCCAGGTTTTGCTCTCAATGACTTGTATAGCTTTGAATGAGTCCCAGTATCCAATAACCATGGACCAACGTCCTGGTGTTATCTACAGGGCCAAAGAGTAAAACTGTTGATGCTGGACTAACTGGTAATTCTTCTTGGAAATATTGGAATTCTGGTGAAAATCTAAAATCCAAAGAAAAGTGAGGTAGAGACATGATGAGTAGAGTTTATGATCCAATGGTGCACATAGAATGACAAGACCCATTGCGTAGAGGAGAAAGGATTGCATGCAGGTAGAGTAAGACATGCCTGTTGTATTCCTTCTAAGTATCTGAAGAACTGACATTTTCTTACCACCTTCCACCTTCTTATCTAGAATATCTTATTTAGAATATAAATCATACTGTCTATTGCACAGGGATGCCCTAGACCCTTCAATGCATGGTATGGTTCTTACAGGGAAGTGTAGCATTAACAGTTTTGGGTTTTTTTTTTTGACAGCCTCTTTTATTTTAATATATAATTACTGAAACACCCTTAGGATATTCATCACTTTAGCTGAATACAAAAAGATCTTTTGTCTTCAAAAATACTTCATTTCACATTAAAATAAAGTTATAATATATGTGTATAAAGCAGTATATTTTATCTACTTAACAAGGAACATATACCTCTTAAAATCATTACATAAAGAAAATCCATCTACCAAGATATAAATTCAAAAAGACATATCATGATTTGTATCAAGATCAAATGTATATTACCAGGGGGATAGAAATTTCACTTTGTGTTATGATATCAAAAATAGAATAAACAAAAAAAGCTAAAAGAGAATAAAATCCTTCATCACTGATATAAGGAATGAAAACATAACAAAAATAATTTAACCTGTTTCTAAAATGTTATCTTTCACTTCTAAATAACAAAGGGGAAGAAAATAAAGATTAAATTTTATATGTCACCCACCTTATTAATGTAAAAATTCTTTATTCCTAACAAATGAAAATCAATACTAATGACGTCATCTGTTTATACCATTGGTTTTTGTGCTTTATTTAAGAGCAAGCATCTTGAGACAAAATTTGGTCCAATGTAATTTGCTCCTTAGAGCAGGTTCTACTTCAGTGGCCATGGACCTATGCATCTGTCTTGAACCACTGTCCGTTATAAACATAAACAAAGCAATAGCGATATGGGTCTAGGGATAAGATTTATCTAAGAGCATGCCTGGTCAAGTCCACATGGTAGACTTCAATGTGATCTCCAGTAATGGCCATGTTTGTTCACTCTATAGCAAAACAGCTGGAAATCTCCAAGATCCTGGGAGGAGGTGGTGACATGAGGTCAAAACTATTATAAAGAAGTACTACGTAAGATGTTTGTTGCTTTTCCCAGTGTGTTGACGAATTCACTGAAAGTCTAAAAACAATGCTGGATAAATCTGCTGTTACCTTAGCACATCAAAGCAACAGCAACAAATTCTAGTAATCACGTATTTTTCACTGCCACATAAACTTGAATATTTGGCAGATACTTTCTCAAAAATGAATGAAGTAAGTCGATTGCTTTAAGGAAGACAACCAACAGAATTTGTGGACAATGATAAATCTGAGCTTTCAAGCAGGAACTAGAATTTTGAAAAGCTTGTATGCACCACTGTGAGCTTGACAGCATCCTAATACTTAAAGTCTTCTCTTATGAGATCACTGGTGATATTAATTAATGTGCTGTATTGATTTTTATAATGAAATGTGTCAACATATGGAAGATTTGCATGACTTTGTGAACCGATACTTCCTAAAAGCATGATGTTATAAATCATGCATGGATAAAAGACCCATCCTAACTGTAAGATAGACCAATGGACTTTAATGAAACAGAACATGATGAGTTTATTGATATGTAATTAACCCTTATGAAACTGCTATCCTTTGAGTTTGGGTAGGATATTAAAGAAGGATATACAGAACTATATGAAAAAGCTATTAATAAATTCCTCCTTTTTTCAGTTACACATCTATACAAAGCCAGATTTCCTTCATATGTTTTAACAAAGGCAACATATCACAACAGATTGAATCCAAAGCAGATATAAGAATCTATGCACTATTAAGTCAGACATTAAAGAGATTTACAAACATGTAAAATTATTTTAATCTCTTCACCATTTGTTATAATTTAAGAAATATGGCTATTTTTCATGAAAAAAATGTTATTTATGCTAAGATATAATGGATTTATTATTTTTAGTGAATCATTTTTAAATTTTTAATTTTAATTTCTAATATGATAAGGATTGTTATACTTAACCCATATGTTAAATTTAACCTCCACTCCAGGAGCCCTCTTTGGAATTCTCAATAAGTTCTATGAACATAAGGGGTCCTGAGACTAAAGAGTTTGAGAAGAGTTATTTTATATAAGACTGCCAGTGCCCAAAGAGTTCCCTTAAAAAGGTAACTTTTATGCAATTAATATGCCATTGGAGTATTAAAAAAATGAAACAGAGGAAAATACCATGCTAAAGCACAAGAAACATGGGAAAACCTTTGAAAACTTCAGGGGATTTGGGAACAACCAGTTTTGAAATGCTGCCCTGGGAAAGTCTCTTTGGCTATGTCCAAGGAATGCTATTACCTGCCTGTGAGACCCGAGGGAAGTGATCCAAATTCTCAGGACACTTTTAAATCACTTATAATAAGAAGCAAGCTCCAAGGCTCACTCATTGATTCTTTGACATTCATAAATGAAATCTGTTGGAATAATTGAAGTGCTCTCAAAAATACTCTTGATCGATCATGAGCTTAGTTTACTAAGTTCACTATTTTTATTCCTCCTTTCTTTTTTTAATATTTATTTATTATTGTAGAGAGGCAGGGAGCAGGAGTGGGTAGGGAGCAGGGAAGAGGGGGACAGAGAAGCAGATCTCCTGCTGAGCATGGAGCCCTATGTAGGGCTTGATCCCAGAACCCTGAGAAATCAAGTCAGTCATTTAAGCCACTGAGCTACCCAGACACCCCTTATTCCTCCTTTATGATCTACTTTCAGTACTTTATTTTTGTAACAGTGTTGTTAGGATTAAGCATAACAAGTCTGTCATTTGCTAAAATTTTCTAAAATTATTGGTATAAGTTTTGGCAGTAAATGGTAAAACAGGACAAAAATATTTTAAAATTCAGTTTAGGAGAGGTAATGGTCATCTGCCATTTTACCTGTCCAGAATCCATTCACTCTTATTTTTCTGGAATAGCAGTTTGAATTTCCTTTGGAGAACAACATAACCAGTAATCTCTGTCTTGCATCGTGCTCCCTGATCTGTAGAAATTTGGCTTCTCCCTCTGCCTCTGCCTCCCCTCCCCCTGCCATCGTGCTTTCTCTCAAATAAATAAAATCTTAAAAAAAAAAAAGAAGCCAGGGTAAAGGTGAATTATTTATATACTTCTCATTAATAAAAAAGCATATTCTTCCATTCTTTCACTTTTTCCAAGTTCAGACTTCAATGGAATTTAATATTAACAAAACTAAGGAGGGGAAAAATGTAGTGCCTGTTCTGGACAGCAGGTGGGAGTGCTTTAATTTGGTATATGTATTCTGGTGGGCCGACAAAGCTTCCAGAACTAGTCTCTGCAAATGCCCAGCCTAAGTCAGACAGAACCTTCTTCTTTACAATGTCTACTAAGGCTTTTCACAGAAACAGGGCATTCTTTGTGGATGCTGTTGGTGCAGCATACCCACAAGGCTTTTCCAAAGAAAGCCAACTACTGACAACTGGGAAGCAATGTCGGGGGGACTCCTCTGAGAAAGGCCACAGGGTGGATCCATGCTCTCCACGGGGAAAGCTACAAGGAGCTGTCACTAGAGTCAACCCTAGAGCCAGTGCATTGTCACTGTGGTTCTCAAACAGGATCAATCTATTGAGAGGCAAGTAGGTGAAGGTACCTTCTGGGCTATCTGAATGGTTTCTGCCTGGTTCACTGGTTTTCCCCAAGACAATCAGGGAGTACCCAGAAATTCAGAATTGTCTCTAATAAGAACAAAATTACTCTCAAGTTGTATTTTTTCTCACCAGTCTTCAGGGTATCTGGATAGTGTACAACATCATGGTCTATGCAGAAATCCAGTTTAAGGGACTGTGTGTGCGTGTGTGTGTACTCACGCAGAGAGTTATACAGAGCATATGATAATAAGTTAGCTGACGCTGCAAATTGGATCACATAAGACCCAAGCTTGAAAGCTGTAAGTGGCTTCACACACACACACACACACACACACAGACGTGCACCAATTCATATCATCAAATTCCTTGACTCCCTACTGCTCCCATAACTTTAACCAACCATACTGATAGAAAAAAAAAATAGAAAAAGGATATAAATGGTTTAGAGAGAACCCAGCAAACTGCTGCAGAACCAAGTCCAGAATCCTGTCTTACTAGATCAGGACAAAAATGCCCTCGTGCTGTATAAAACCAACCCCATCAAAGGCATATAGAAGGTCTTCAGAGGCAGAGGTCATCTGTCATCACCACATACGTGCTGTTAAACAGATGTTCCCACTAGGAGAAGTTTGCTGAATGAGGAAATGATGGAACTAAAGAAAAACAAACACACATAATATGTTGCTGTGTTTTTTGTTTTGGGTTTTTTTTTTTTCTGGGCAGAGGAAGGGTAACATGCTGGCTCAGGTGTTCGAGAATGAATTTTTAGGTAGATCAAAACAAGGAGTTATAAGTGTCTCTCAGTTATAGGAACAGAGGAATTTCATGGACTAGAGAGCAGAGAAAACATTTCTTCTCTGGATTTACGAGGCAAATTATCTCTGCCTCTGGATTACGTAATCTCTGCATTTACGAGGCAGATTATTTGGGGCAGCGTACTTATCTTCATAATTCTGTTTCCCTTGGTTTAGGATGATGATACCTTAGCTGACTTGGTAAATCTGATCACACAACCCCCATGTGTAAAATCCATACATGGCTTCCTGTCATTCTTAGGTAAGACCAGAATCAGTGATGTGTCCAGCTGGGCCGAGCCCTCATCAGGCCCTTGGCTTGCTCGCACCACACCGCGCTCTCGTACCTAATCCACGTGACACCGCTGCTCCCGTGTCACCCAGGGGCTGTGTAGCACACGCAAGAGGAAGTGGGCTGTACTTTTCATTGGCTTTGCTTATAGATTGTAATTACGTTTTTAACTTTGGTTGTTAATGGCAATCTCCCCCAATGCCACATACGTGTTCAATGCTTGATAACTTCATATCAAAAATAATTAGCGGGGCGACTGGGTGGCTCAGTGGGTTAAACCTCTGCCTTCGGCTCAGGTCATGATCCCAGGGTCCTGGGATCGAGTCCCATATCGGGCTCTCTGGTCCGTGGAGAGCCTGCTTCCTCCTCTCTCTGCCTGCCTGCCTCTCTGCCTACTTGTGATCTCTGTCTGTCAGATAAATAAATAAAATCTTTAAAAAAAAATAATAATTAGCTAAATAAATGAATGGGTGAACACGTTAATGAATTCACGAGCATGGAGGTGGAAAGAGGAAAACCCAGTCTAATTAAATCATGGGAATCACGACCCTGTACTAAGGGTCAGAAGCCTGAAAGCTACTTGTTGGCTTGAATCTGCTACATACCAATGGGTCTGGGCAATTCACCTGTTTTCTCTTGAGCTTCGGTTTGGTCACCTAAATAATCAGATCATAACACCAGGTCACAGATGCATAGGTTCTTGTGAAGATCAAATGAGATAGCACTTACGAAAACATTTTAAAAGCCAACACATAGCATATAAATATAAGATATTATTTTATTTTTTTAAAGATTTATTTATTTGAGAGAGTGTGCACGTGTGCACATGAGTTGAGGAGGGGCAGAGGGAGGGAGGGAGAGAGAGAGAGAGAATCTCCAGCAGACTCCCTAGTGAGCATGGATCCCAATTTCAGGGGGGGGTAATCCCATGACCCTGAGGTCATGACCTGAGCCAAAATCAAGAATCAGACACTCAAACGAGTCACCCAGGTGCCCGAATATAAGGCATTCTTTTAAATGGGCCACAAATGATCTGTAAAAGCGATAAACTTAAATTCCATAATTCAGCTTATATACAATTTGCAATAATCTCAGAGCACACTTTGAAATTACATCAAGTTCTGTTTTCTTTAAACTTGTATACTTAACTGGAACACAGAAGACCTCAGATGCAATCAGAAAGCAATGTTATTCTATTCGCCCCACAAACCAGGTCTAACCAGCTATGGGGTAGCAGGCAGTCCTTTCTTGTCTTTCGGTTAAGCGCTAGGCCAAATCCCAGAAATTTCCTTTTTATTTTGATAATAAAATTGCTTCAGTTTCTTCAAGTCAAAAAAAAAAGTCTTATTAGAGTAATAATTCAAACGCCTTGTTTTTTACATTAATTACAATTTTGAACTTTGTTTCAAGAAAACACTTCTCTCTTGGCCCATTTGGCCCTGTTCCTGGCACAGAGGAGACCACACTTCTCTTTACCTCATCTCCAGGTGGCTACCCCTAACTTGCCCCTAACTCGGTCCTCCCAATGACTGCCTTCACAGGGGCTGAGATAGGAGGAAGGGGTTGAGGTGAGGGAGTAGGAAAGGTTTTCATTGACACCATCATGAGCTAATGTTTCTCACTCTCTGGTAATAGGGATGGAAAGGTGGCGAATATCTTTCTTCTTGGGGTGCTTTCAAGTGTACCCAGAAGGCCCCCCTTGACTGGTTGTCTCTCACCTAAGGGTCCCTTTGTTGTCTGCCCTCTGGACATCCTGTCAGGCACCTTGATTCATGTCCTTCAGAGTCTCTGCCACTCTGGGCAGTCACATGACCGAAGCCACCCCCAAGTGGCTCTGTGGCCTAATCTGGTCCACAGGAAACACACTTTATGCACATCTTTAACACACCATCAGTGGCCAGAGAGTTACCAGCCAGGCAACCTTCTGCTCTGTGAGCAGCGGCCATTCAGCTAATCTTTTGCACTTTTATTTTATTGTGTCTCCTCAATGACTAGAATCCAGTAGTGAGATTTCCAGGCAGTCCCATCAGTTTCCCTCTCTTGATTACACACTGGGAAGTTTTTTATCAAGGATGGAGACTCATCTCTCTCTCATTCTCTTTCTCTCTCTCTCTTTCACACACACACACAGAGAGTCTATCCCAAAGTCTTCCTAATACCTAGTGTCTAGCCTCTCAGCCTACAACCACTTTGCTAGGGGAGAGATGAGAGTTCACTAAAGGACAACAAAATTCATTTTGATCACTTTTTTTTTTTTTTTTTCAAGTTCTGCTTCTGTGGTCTAGCTTTCTGCCTTGCAGTGTGAGAGTAATTACCTTGTATCATTTTAAAATTATCCTTCGGCATGTTATACCCTGTTTATTTACCTTCAAACCCTGTAAAGACACATTCTGGCTATTTAAAATGGTTAACTCGCCCCATGTTCCCCTTTTCTGGTTGGTTTCTTAAAGCCATATCACCAGTATCAGCAGAGATACAAACAAAGCGATTTCTCTGGTGATCACAAATTCTAGCAGGCAGAAGTCACAGTTTTCCACAGAGAAATAAAAATGGGCTGTTGGGGATATGACTTACATTGCTCTCTGAAGGCTCTCCAAATGAGAATTCTGTTATGTGTTTACTACGAGAATTAGGAAAGAGCGTTAAACTCTAGAGTGTGAAAATACTGCGCAGAACCTAGCAACGGGATCTGGCTGGTTTTCCCGGAGGAAATCACCAATGCACCCAATTATAATTGAGAAGTAGAGCAGATGTGGAGAGCTGTCTTCGGGTGCCTAACCCACGGTACAGAATGACAGCCTGGAGGGTCGTAGACGCTAAAGCCCACAGCTGCTCAGGGCTGCTGGGAGCCAAGCAGGAAGTTAGTCAACCTCCTACAGCAAAGCCCAGATTACGGCGGGGGCCTGAACTCTACAGATTGGTTGGTTGTTCTTGCTGCATAGGAAAAGTGAGAGCGAACTCATGGTTCCTAGCAACACAAAGCTCGACAGCACAACCACGGCAGTCAAAAATGATGCTTTGAAACACGGGATGGTGAAGCAAAAAGTGAAGATCACTTTTTACTCTGACTTTCTGTGTTTCAGGGAACATGCTCTACTATATAATCATCACAATAAAGCATTTCTGTCTGAGGGAAAAATCAGCAAATCTGAAACAAACCGTGGTATCCATTTCAGTTAATTATTTTAGGCTACACCCAAACTCAGTGACCGAAAACAACACTCATTTAGTTTTGCTCATGAGCCCATGAATGGGTTGAGGGAGTCTGGTCTCGGCCGGGCTCACTTGTCATCTGTGGTCAGCTGTGGTTCAAGGAGGTGTTTCCGCTTTGTCATGTTATGCTTTCTCACATGTTTGGGGGTTGGCAGGCTGAAGGCTGAAGACTCTTGGCTTTCCTCCATGTATCTCCTCCTCCCACAGGCTAGCTCTGGTTTGTTTATGTGGTGGTGGTAGGATTGGAAAGAACAAGGAGAAGCATTCTTGAGGCTGAGGCTCAGAACCGACACACAGTTCCTTTCATCTCATTCAACTGGTCAGGACAAGACCCAAAGCTAACCCAGATTCAAGGAGTAGACCTTACTTCTTGGTAAGGAGCTCTGAAAGCACATTGCAGAGGGTGTGAATGCGAGGAAAGGAGGGTACTGGGACCATAATGCATCCCAAAAGTGCCAGACCATATAAGAAATGGAAAAAAGAGAAGAGGATATGGTTCAGGAATTACATAGCCATATCAAAATGCTTAATACTAATCAAGTTATAAAAGCAAATCTTTTTCAGTGAGTGAGCTCTAGGGAACACACTACCCTTCTTACTTTCTAGCACTTACTTGTCATGCCAGTATCAAATTTAATATCACTTTCTCCAGGAAGCCTGTCTGAATCACCAGAGAATAAATCATGTCACGGTGCCTAGTATTTCCCCCTCATAACATTTATTAGAATCTTTTATTTTATTTTCTGTCTTCCCTGTTATACTATGCACTGGGAATGTGGGTCTAGTCTACCATCGTTGCCTTGCACACTCTGCACCTCTGCACCTTACCCCTGCAATGACACAGAGGAGAGCTGAATAAATATGTTAGAAAATAAATGCAAAGGGAATGAATGAATGAATGAAAAGATGAATGAATGTCAAGTCAGGTATTTATGGAAGGATATGTGTACATTTGGAGCTATCAATATTTTCTTATGTTTCCCACATCCTTGGCAACATGATTTTAAATCCCATTCATTGCTACCAAGCAGAACAGAAATGTTGTGAGAGAGATTAAGATTTTTTTGATAACTCTGTATAATGCAGTAACCAAGTCTTAAAGCCTGCACCTGATCCTTTCTCCAAATTTTATGAATATAGACTCAGGGGAACCCCAAAGCAGCCGTGGCACTGGCCTAAAATCTTTGTTGGAAAGTGCACAAATAAATGAAGCATGGGCTGTTTCAGTAACAGTGATCCTGGAGCCAGTTACATTATGTGTATCTAGAGAAAACCCTGTATCACATTTGCAATGAGCTGCACTTTCCAAAGGAAACATTCAGTCTTGGTCCTAGAAAAAAAATCTTAAACGTTTACAATAAAATTGGTAACAGAATAAACTGTGGGCCCACTAGCTATTATAAGCCAGCTTTATACCAGGCATTTCTGTGCATTTTTAAATTTAATCCTCATAATGACTTACACAGTGAGATTTCCTGTATCTTTTTTATAAAGATAGAAAAACTGGGGTACAGCAGTGTTATGTAATTTCCTCAAATCATTCCCACCAAAATATTAATTTACCACCATTGTTGCAAAGCATGGTTTAATTGCACTAAAAATAACAGGGCGGGGGAAGGGGGACATGGCTGGCTCAGTCCATAGAGCACGGGACTCTTGGTATCAGGGAGTTTAAACCCCACAATGGCTGTGAAGCCTACTTAATTAAAAAAAAAAAAAGAGCAGAGAGAGGGGAAAACTGTATAGATTTAGTGTTCTACCAGGAATTATTATCATAAATACTGTTCCACATCCCCCAGTCCTGCCACCCAATCTGATGCTGTTCATTTTGTGTGCTTGGGACCCTTCCTGGATATGAAGCACTGAATCCTGAATGTTTTTGAGATATAGCTGCTGGGAGGTTTATCAGCACAATGAGTCATTGATTCCAGCATTGTCGAGGAGAGTACAGTAAATATGCTTCAGAATTTTCAAGAGGAAAACATCTTTCTTAAAAATCAACCAGTAAAAATACAGTATTCAAAGACTACAAATTTGAATTCAATCATCATTCCCTTTGCTGGATCCCAGTTTTCTGTTGCTTATATTAAATGGCCCCCATTCAGCTACATCTCCTTGGCAGGCATCCAATCTTATCTTTGGTTGACACCCAAACATCTTTGTGATCTTCCCAGTCTTCAAAGAGGTGATCGGAAGGTGAAGTAGAATTGTGACTGTCTTAGGAATCCTCGTCCAGGGGATGGGTGTGCTATGTGGTCAGGTGGGAACCTGAAATCTCACCATCCCCAGGAAAAACACCCGTGATCCCCACTTTGCCTGCACTTCTCTTGCTCTGTTCCCTGTCTAAATTCAACTCAGTTAAAGTCCTAGCTCAAATGCCACTACTTAATAAGAACCTTCCCTGTATCACCTGGTATCAGCGATTCTCTCTGCTCTCTCACAAAGACATTTGGAAAGGTGTCTGGAATCATGATGATATCTAGTATTTACTTAATATCTGTTGTGCTCCAGAAACCATGCTGTGTTAATACATTATCTCATTTAATTCTCACCTTTAATTCTCAATAGCATTTCTGAGTTAGATACAATTATCATCTATCTTTTATGATGGAGCTCGGTGACATGATGGGACATACCTAATATTATCAACAGTTTAAAAAAAAATTTCAAATTTAAATCTAGATCTACTGGTTGCCCACACCACAGCTATACTTCATGCATGCTTTTACTAGTCATATAAAATTTACTCTACAAACATGGCTTGTGAAAAATGGCACATTCCTTTGTTTTATTTAAATGGAATCAAATCCATATATGGTCTTGCTTCCCTGAAATTGTGTGCACAGGACTCTTCTTGGACATGAAGGGCTAACTCAGGAATGGTGGTAGAAAATATTTCTCTGCAGGTCATGAAAAGGCCCAGAATTGTTCTGCAGAACAGAATAGATAAGATGGATCTTTTAGTCTTCAGACCACATTGGTCATCAGGAGGAAGTCTCTTCTCCAGGCATTAAGAGCCCCGTGAAGTACAGAATCCTATATTTGGGAATTTGAAGCCATAAAGCATAAAGTCCAACTTCATTGGAAACCGCCTGTAAACACTAGTCCATCCACCCATCCTCCCAGCCAGGGGCCAGGCCACTTTATCAGGATGCTATGAAAGGATAAGATGATAGTCCTTACTATTCACAGGACGCCACACTTCTGTTTCTCTTCTAAAGTTTAAAAACAAACAAATAAAAAAACAAAAAAACAAAAACAAAAACAAACCAACGCCTCCCTTTTTGATAATCAAAAACTGTTTACTACTCTCGGGGCGCCTGGGTGGCTCAGTCGGCTAGGTGTCCACCTTCGGCTTGAGTCGTGACCCTAGAGTCCTGGGATCAAGCCCGGTGGACTCCTGGCTCAGAAGGGATTCTGCTTCTCCTTCTCCCTCGGCCTCCCCCTCTACCCCTTCTTGCCTCCCTGGCTCCTGTGCATGCTCTGCTCGTGTGCATGCGCTCTCCCTCTCAAATAAATAGAATCTTTAAAATAAAAAGCTATTCCTGATATGAGGAAGTGGAGATGCAACATGGGGGACTAGGGGGGCAGAAAAAGAAGAAAAGAAGCAAGATGGGATTGGGAGGGAGACAAACCATAAGTGACTCTTAATCTCACAAAACAAACTGAGGGTTGCGGTGGGGAGGGGGTCGGGGAAGGGGGGTGGGGTAATGGACATTGGGTTGGGGAGGGTATGTGCTATGGTTAGTGCTGTGAAGTGTGTAAACCTGGCGATTCACAGACATGTACCCCTGGGGATAAAAATTTGTTTATAAAAAATAAAAATTTAAAAAAATAAAAAAATAAAAAGCTATTTACCACTCTTTAATCCCCATTCATACCAACAGCACATCCTTCTCCAGGAGCTGCAGCTTCTGAAAAATAAAAGCCAGGAGGGCAGGATGTCTATTGACACCTGCTGTTTCTACTGTACTCAGCCTCTCTGTTTCAGGGTCATTTCTATGCCTCCACCCAATGGGATGTCACTGCTTGACTTTATAAGCCGGAAGAAACAAACTGGTAGACTTTAGATCTTACCCAGTCAGAGGAATTAAACTATTAGATTCTTTTTTTTTTTAAAACTGAAAATTGACCTGTATTTAAAAATTGGGAGATCTCACATAAGAGCAATTAAATCTTGAAATTTGGGATAAACAGCTCTCATGGTGAACGTTAGCTGGCACTGAGTGGCTTCTGGGCCCTGGAGAGGCTCCTGCGCTTTCCAGGTCACCTGCATTTCCATCATTCAGCCAGACATTCATTGGTATGCAGTGGATTTTCTCTGCAATGGAGAAACATTGTTTCCATGTCTAAGCTCCTAAAAATTGTGGAAATATATAACTTACATCAAAAGGGCTTCAAGTTTCCAGAAAAATGGGGAAAATGTTTTCCTTTGTGAAAGTCAGAAGCATTCCCATGTATGCAATGTGCAAGCAAAGGATGTCTATTTTGAAGGAGTCCCCTCTCCTAACTCACTCGCTGATGTGACAGCAGCTTGCCTCACACCTCAGTTTGCATCCCATGTCAGACTTCCTCAAGATGGCAGAAACACACATGGTTATCTTTTCAAGATCTTTCCACATAGAGTTTAGACAGGGCCCTTCCGAATTTACTTCCAAAAATGCTTCTTCAGTCTACACTGGCAAGGCCAACCCACCAGAAGTTTGCCTCCATCTTTGCTCAACTTGAAAGCTCTCTATACCTTTCTGCTCAATTAATAATAATTAATATTAATTTGGGGCTGCCTGGGTGGCTCAGTTGGTTAAGCATCTGCTTTCAGCTCAGGTCATGATCCCAGGGTCCTGGGATTAAGTCCCACATCAGGCTCCCTGTTCAGGTGGGAGCCTGCATCACTCCCCCCCTCCCATCCTCATGCTTGCACTCTCTTGGAAAAATAAAGAAATAAAATCTTTTTAAAAATTATTTTTTAAAAAGATCTGACATAATCTTAGTTTAAGACTCTAGGTCTCCACTACGTTTTCCATCTTTTTTCAAGCCTGCACTGATTTTCTCTTCTCTGAATAGTAATCTACAGTAAATAGTAGATAACAATAAAAATGCATTTAGTTATACTAATTAATTTATGTTCAATAGTTTTGTGTTATAAAGAAGCATAGTAAGATCTTTGAGTGGCAGAGACCGTGTTTTGTATACCCTGTGTGTGTGTGTTTATCCCCCAGAAACCATTACAGAGTTGGACACAAGCCTCTTAGAAACTATTTGTTGATTGAGTCAGTGATTGAAATCTGAATTTTTGTGAATACTCTATTTACTTGTATAACTTCCACTTTTTCCCCTTATTTTCATGAGCACTTGGATCCCAGACCTCTACCGCCTTCAGGAATCACCCTCTGGGGAGTCTCTGATTTACTAAACAACAGTGACTTTAATAGAGTACCACAGCAACCAGTGGCAATGTTAATTAGAACTGAGATCTCCTGACACATTCCTTCGCTTTACTTCAGCAATTCCTCCATTCCTCAAAAGAGCTGTTAAGAGCAGCCATTCCGAGTGGCTAAACTACTTTTGGTAAAGCAATAGTCTGTGACTGGTAGCAGTTTGTGAGCGTGTGTGTCTGTGTGTGTGCGCGCGTTTGTGTAATTGACACAGAGAGAGAAACCAGAAGCAGAAAGTTGGCAGACCAGGGTATTAATAGATGCGGGGGTATGGATAGGTGTAACAGGTAAAACTTTCTTTCCTCTGTAGTGTTAGGTGTGGACCTGAGTACCTCTGTTGTTTAGGGAGGAGGATTATTGGCTGCAGTTCTAGTGTTTCTGGTAGGGGACAATAACAAACAGGAAGTGTGAAGAAAAGGAAGAGTAAATACTGATTTCCATTCCAAAGCAACAAGTCCAAAATGCACCCTTTGCTAGTTAGTTGCTTATTCTGGACAAAGACCATCTCACTGATGAGTATCCTTTAGCTAGGACATCTTTTGGTAAAAACACCAAACGTGAGTAAACTTCAGACTTTCTCATTTTATACATTTTTTTGCTAGTGAAGATATGACATTTTCTAGTATAGAATTGGCATATTTTAGGTGCTTTCTTTTTAGAAACATTAAAGCTACTAACATAACAAACTTCTTTTTCCTTTTCTTCTTTCCCTCAAAAGAGGTACAATGGTAGATTCAGTAGATAAAATTGCAGTGACATATTTGGGAACGATTGACTTCTAAAAGTTTAATTATAATGCTCTTTTGAGTGTGTGTGTGTGTGTGTGTGTGTGTTTGTGTAAGAGAGAGAGAGAAAGAGCATGAACTGGGGAGGAAGGAAGGGGCAGCGGGAGAAGGAGAGGGAGAATCTTAAGCAGGCTCCATGCCCAGCACAGAGCCCAATGTGGGGTTCAATCCGACAACCCCAAGATCATGATCTGAACTGAAATCAAGAGTCAGACAGTTAATGAACTGAGCCACCCAGATGCCTCTTGAGTGTTCATCTTGTCAGTTTCTCTGGCACATAAGAAACCCTAACTGACTTTGTTATATAAGGGATTCCACATTTTCCCCTGTATTTCAAGTTTCTTTTAATATAATAGAGACACAAAAATGTCTTTATTAAAAATGTACCAGAAATCTCTTCTTCTACCTTTTTCTACATATTTCATCATCTAAGATGGAGTGTGAGGGAATGAAAATATTTATGTTGTTTCTTCTGGTCAGTAGACAATTTACTGCCCTACAAACACAGCTGAAAGACCCAGGAAAGCAGATTTTAGATGTCATAAAGCAAAAGAGATGCTGCAGGAGTTTGCAGTGGAAGAAAGTGAAAGTATGTTATTAATTCTGTTTATACTCTAAATTTCTTGAAGTGTCACATCAGTGTCAAAAAACATTACAATTTCCCCTTTTTTATGTTCAGTAAAAGTTAAATTCTGGACTATCTAATTGTTTAATTTTTGTTCATTTCACATGTTCTTCTTCTTTTGCCCACACCTTATAGTGTTTGGGTTCCCCAGGGTCTAATCTCCGTTTCCTTCTCGTCTCAGTTTCCTGCTCTTCTACTTAAGAATCAGCCAGTCTTAGGGTTCTAACCACCCCCAAAGGTCTCTAGCCTCAGTCAGTAATATTGCTAAATCTCTATACCTACAATCTTCTAATTCCAAGTGTCTACTAGATTCTTAATTAGATGTCCCAGAGCACTTCCAACCTAACATAGTCAAAAATTGAGTCCTGACTTTCTCACCCAACCCATGGTACACAGCTCATCTCAACAACTTTTATTTTAGTAAATGGCCTCCCAGGGACCCCTTCTTGAAACTTGGAGTGATTGTGAATTGTTCATGATGAAAACTGAACTGTATTATACCTATCTTAAAAATATTTAAGTGATTACAAGATATCCATCTCATAGTGTTTAAAACCTAACCATGATGTGGCAGATACTATCCATTGCTTATGTAATGCCATCTTCCCTTTCTCCCTGAGAATACAGATTGTTGCTTTCATTTCCCAGTAGAAGCAGAAGCCCTTTGATATAAGAGGAAGTAGGGTCCTCTAAAAACTCATGGACATCCCATTCCTCTTCACTGAGTGATGGGTCTGGAGGACATGTTTCCTAGTTTAGACTGACTAGATGAAAGGGACTCTTTGCTGAGGCATGATGCTCAGAAATGTCAGCTCATGATCATGAAAAAAAAATCATCAAAGGTAGAAGAAGGGCAAAATTAAAAAACAAACAAAACAAACAGGGGTGCCTGGGTGCCTCAGTGGGTTAAAGACTCTGCCTTCGGCTTAGGTCATGATCCTAGAGTCTTGGGATCGAGCCCCGCATTGGGCTCTCTGCTCAGCGGGGAGCCTGCTTCCTCCTCTCTCTCTCTGCTGGCCTTTCTGCCTACTTGTGATCTCTGTCTGTCGAATAAGTAAATAAAATCTTTAAAACAAACAAAAAAACCCAGAAAGTCCCTTTGGACTCAAGGACATCATTCAACGGTTGCAAAATACCTAGAGCTGCCTCCCTCCAGATCAAGTGCTAGGGGAGTTAACAGAAACGGTTATTACATAAGCCACTGCTAAATGGCATTTCGTTGCTGAAAGCATTTCAGCATTCTTGCTTTCCGGTACCAAGCTACTCTGCAATTTCTTCAGTCAGTTTTCCCCCACCTTCCACTCCAAACAAACTATTATGCTCCATCTGATAGAATTTTAGGTGTTCATCCAGAAGGCAGACTTCTTCTCCATCATCCTCCTGGGAAGCTGCTCCTGAGGTTTCAAGCTTTAGCTCAAATGTTACATCCTCAAGCAGTTATTACTTTACCCACCCAAACCCCTTGATTGTTCTTGCCAAAATCATATACTCCCAGGAAACATTAAGTGATGTGCCCTTTGTTTCACATTTGTGTTTCATTTGACTTCGAACACTTGAATGCAAGGATGTCTTATTCAACACTGTGATCCCAGACACTAGAACAGTGGCTATTATCTAATAGAAATTCAGGTAATGCTTTTTGGTTTTATATCTCTAGTCATAATAGGAGTACATACTATTCATATTTTTTATCAAACTGGTACAAATTTAAATAATTAAAAAATACTACTAATAAGCCCAAGATTAACCCTAAGCCCCAACTGAGTCGTGAGGCCAATCTTCTTAGGGAGAGGTGCTTTTTTCTATAAAATATAATTTGTTCCTATGTTTCTTTTCCTTTTTAACAAAATGCACATATCTTCTCATATACCTATAGCTATTTATACTTTACTAACAAAAATAAATTTTTACTTTCTGCTAAATTCACTTGTCTCTTCTCCAAGATTTTTATGGCTCCATCACGAAATAAGTTACATTTTAAGTCTGGGAAAGATACTGCTCTGTCTCTGCCTGGGTCCTATTCTAGAAACATCCCTTACCAAATACAGAGATCATTCATCCTGTTCCAATTTTAACTTGTGCATAACTGCCAGAGAGTCCACAGGCTAAATGCATGTAAATTGCTTTCCAAGATGAGTATCAGAGTTGAAAAGAACATTAAAGGATTGGTCTTTTCTTCAGAACCCTAACATTCTTAAGGGATAGAAACCTGAAAACTACAGGAGGTCACTTGATTATTTGTTTTTCCTTCAATTGACAGCTCTCTATGAGTCCATCATGTAGACTAATCACTTCAAAGCAAACATATGCTGCTTTTAAACATTTGATGCTTACATAGATATTTATCTATTAACAATGCAAAATTGCATTGCAGATTTTAATTTCAACTGGTAAAATCTAAAGGTGCATTTGATTAAAACGTTCTAACTCTTCTGACTTAGAGCTGGAAACTTAGCAGCATGCCCACAGTCCAACTATAGCATTCAGATCATCACTCTACATGCTTCATGATATCTACTCTCTCTACTGCCTTCAGACAGTTTTTTTACCTATATATCCTCACTTTCATTTTCTGTTCATTTTGTCCCAGTTGCCTAAAATCATCTCTGAAGCACAGGAAGCATAAATTCTAAATCACTTAAACTTTATAAATTAAAAGTGCTTTCAATGAGGCCTCTAGATGCTTTAGATGAAATTTAGTACAAGATGTTCTGAGCTGTTAAAACTACTTCACCGTACAGCTCCAAGAAGCACTGTTCACTTCTCTACCGTCCATGTGGATAATGCTCCCTGGAGTGGTATAACACATTGTCTCATCCCTTGGTGTGAAAGGCTGCTTATATGCTGTCTCTGTGAGTAGGGACAGCCATATCTGTGGTTATGGTCTTCTAAGTGATAATGGCAACTGAAAGACCATTATCTCCCTTACCTGAGCTGTGGTTTCCTGCTAACAAAGTGGGGCTCACAGAACATCTTCCCAGTCTACTGGTAACCACAGGCGGTCCTGGTGTTCCATCCCATTCCTGAGCTTTGATAGGCTCTCTGGAAGATGCCCCGTGATGACCTCTCTCTTTGCTGTCCAACTTTGGTAATGGCTCCGTGCTGTGGCTTCGGACTTTGAGTTCCTCTGTCGATTCTGTGTATTAACCAGAATTACATTCCGTTAAACCAAAGTTGAATCCTTTCCACATTCCTTTAAAACATTAAAGAGTGATTTTCTCAAATGTTTTGAATATATTTGGTGGGGGGAGGGCACCCGGGTGCTCAGTTGTTAAGCATCTGCCTTTGGCTCAGGTCATGGTCCCAAGGTCCTGAGATCAAGTCCTGCATTGGGCTCCCTGCTCAGTGGGAAGGAAGCATGCTTCTACCATTCCCTCTGCCTGTGTTTCCTCTCTTGCTGTTTCTTCCCCTGTCAAATAAATAAAAATAATGCATATATATTTATATATATATGTTTTTGTCAACTTGGGAGTGTGTTTGAGATTGCAGCATTTAAATATAACAGGTGTGCAAGCTAATATCATTGGGAAATAGTTTTCTCTTTGGAAGAAGAAAACCTCAATGAGTCTTCATGAAGACTGAAGCAACTCCGGTGCTCAACTTCAAGGAAACTTCTTAAAGAGCATGTTAGACTCACTGTCTTTACTGTCTCATCTTCCATTCATCCTGCCACCCACTCTGAATTCATGAATTCAGCCCACCACTCTGCTAAAACTGCTTTTGCTAAGCTCACCTAGTGTCTTCTAATTGGCAAATTTAAAAAACATTTTTTAAGACATTTGACAACTCTTTGATTACTCTCATTTATAACTTCAATTCTCTTGGCTCCAGTAATGGCCCATCTTCCAGGGTTGTGTTCTACATCCAGCACTACTTCCTTGCCATTCATATGCTCCTTCCTCCATGCATGCCTTACGTGCTGTCCCCAAGATGCGAGCTTAGCCACCATTCTTCTCACTCTACATACACTCTTCCTGTGATTTTATCTTCCTGGGTTGTTAGCGATTTCTAAATAGTTTATCACAATCCTGGATCATTATCCTTAGCTTTAACTCATTTATCCAATGGCCTGCTGGGTGAGTCCATCTGCATGTCCCATGGATAACACAGATTTAAACATTTCAGATCTTGGACTGACACCACTTCTCCCTAAACCAGCTGTTCCTCCTGTCCTGTCAAGCCAATCACCCAAGCTAGATGCTTGTCTTTCCTTTTCTTTAACTGTTACTTCCCAACTCTATCAGTCAGCAGAGTCTACAGATTTTATTTGTGAATATCTCGCTTTCCCTTCTGTTGTACTTTGTATCACATCTACCTCAATTAGTTTGGTTCTAACTCTAATCATTGCCCTTGAATTATTGAAGCTTGTCTCCTATTCTCTATCTTTGTTTCTCTGAAGTATGAGCTCCATATACTGTCAAAATGATCTGTGTAAAATGCAAATCTAACCAAGTGTATTTTTCAGCGAATGATTGCAATAGCCATTCTGTTACACATATACAGAAGTGCTTAAAAACACATGTAGTAAAGATGGTTTATGAGTGATCACCGCTTGCTATGTTCTAAACAGTGTTATCTCAGGGAATGGATGTGATAGCCACACTCTAATGTACATAGAGAAGTGTTTAAAAACAAAAACAAACAAAAAATGCAAACCTGTTTACAATGTAGCTTTGACTAAAATCCTTCCAGAAGCCTCCTTTTACCCACAGAATTACGTCTAATCTCCTTATTATGACCCACAAGATTCCCACTATCATTCTTCCTTTCCTCTCCAACTGCATCATTTTCCCATGAACACTGTACTGAAGGAACACTACCAAACGGGTTGGACCTTCTTCCTCCCCACTCCACTTCTAACTCAGACAAGGCTGTTTTTCTGCTACTGTCTTCTACCTCATCTGCTTCGAAGATCTTTGTGTCTTGTCTTTTTTCCTCCTAGAAGGCTTCTCAGTCATGGTTACTCAGTTTAAGTATCCTCCACCCATATCCCCACCCCGTGCTAGGATTTCCTCATCTCTGCATTCCAGGTATCTGCTCTTCCCAAAAGGTCCTGGGTTCTTGGAAGCAGGGGGTAAGACTTGTTTTGTTTCATTGGTGTCTTTAGCACCTTGCCTACTGCTCAATAAGTATTTAATTAATTAATTTATTTGGCAGTTTCCTCAACTCCTTAGGCATCTTTCTGATGTGTGTGGGAAGTACAATGTTCCTAATGGAACAAGAGAATGAAGCGAGTGTTGTTAATGTATTAAAGTGACACAAAGCTAATAGTATTTTCAAAAATCTGATTATCTAACAATCACAAGTTGTAAAATTCACCAGGTTGAAAGTTTCATTCAAATGAGGATTCTTTGGGAAAGACTGCAGTGGAAAAAAAAATCACAGAAATGGTTCAGAGAATGTGTATTTTGCTTTCTTTATGTTTTGGTTCAAACACAAAACGACTTGTAGCAGCGTGAGAACACAAATGTCCCACATTGGTTCCCCATTACCTGACTCTATGATGCAGAAGCAGACATGGTTAGTAATATAGTCAGAAGCCCTAGGTGAGGTCATCTGAATGGCCCAGTTTTGCAGCTCTGGCATGATCATGGGCCAGTAACCCACATCTTTGAGCACTGGATTCTCCTCTCGGAGCTTCATTTTTCTTAACTACAAAATAGAGATAAAACCAGCCTAGTCTAACCTCTCCAATTTGATTGGAAGGATCTAATGATATACTACATTTTAAAAAATATATTTTTTAAGATTTTATTTATTTGTTGACAGAGAGAGAGAAACAGCAAGAGAGGGAAGGCAAGCAGGGAGAGTGGGAGAGGGAGAAGCAGACCCCTCACTGAGCAGGGAACCTGACACGGGGCTTGATCCCAGGACCCTGGGATCATGACCTGAGCCAAAGGCAGACGCTTAATGACTGATCCACCCAGGTGCCCCATTTTAATATATATATATATATATTTTTTGATCCTGTATTTTTATCCCCAGGATACATGTCTGTGAATCACCAGGTTTATACACTTCACAGCACTAACCATAACATATACCCTCCCCAATGTCCATTACCCCACCCCCCTCTCCCGATCCCCCTCCCCACAGGAACCCTCAGTTTGATGCAACATGGGGGGTTGGGGGGGTAGGAAAAGAAGAAAAGAAACAAGATGGGATCAGGAGGGAGACAAACTATTTTAATATATTTTTTAAAAACTAGGTAGTGCTACACATGTAAAAGGTACTATTAATTTAAATAAACTCTAGCCATTTGTTCTTTATGAACTTATTTAATCTTTCTACATCTGGACTAGATTATCGCTGAGAAATTGAAAATGCAAATGGAAAATTGCCAGGCCACATATAAAAATAGAACTCCAACCCATTATCTATATGGGTAATGAGCCCAGAAATCCAGTCTACTTTCCTTAAGTCAGATTTATAGGAAGTCAGACTACTTACTGTTTCTAACAAACAATCCAGGCAGCCAAACAATAATCCGTGTGACAGTTGGCCCAAAACAGCCAGGATTTACTTAATAACTGATAGCTTCCCTAATTTTTGCTCCTGCTTCCAATATGGGACCACCGGAGAGAATCAAATCTGCATTCCCATCCAGTCACATAGGATGCCCCCCTGGTTGGCCTTGCTTGCAGCCTCCCATGCCAACAGCCTCCATTTGGGTCCTATCTGAAGTCTAGCCCATTTCCCACCAAGATTTTCCTACTTTTCTCCCTGCCTTCAAATCTCTGCAGTTGTAAGTGATGGTGGCTCACTGCCTTATTATAGCAAGCTCTGAATAAATAGCCTTTGCCTGTTCCCATTTGTTTGCTCTTCATTTCTACGCATATTGCTATAGTTCTTTCCAGTTCCAAGAAGCTATACAGTTGTGTAAACACATGTCATGAATATTATTCTATGAGATAAAACTTAAACCAAGAGGGTGGTCTTATAATAACAACCTCAGAAAGAGTCCTGGCCTTTAAATGGGCCTCATATAAGCCTGAATCCCAGTTACACTAAAATCGAATATAGGAAGTAAAAACATTTAAAAAGTGATACATTCCTGCATAATAATTACAACAAGACAATTTAACTAACACTTGCTTTTCAGTGCCCTGAGTCAAATGGAATGAAACCAGTATCAGAAAAGAACATCATAGACTATTTCCAAGCTGTTTATTCACAGTTTCAAGGAAAATGTAACTGTGGCTTCCAAATGTCACAGCCTCAAAGCCTAATGACCCATCTGTTTCACTTTACCTTCTCTTCCAGATTTCGAACAAAACATTGAGATGCTTGCTTATGTTATCAACGTCTGTATTTTTTCCCACTACCCATATTAGCATTTACTATCTCTCTCTCTCACAGATGAACACAGAGGCACACACACACAGTTCTCTCCCACTGGGACTGAAACTAACCAAACTAAAAAATGCTTATACATAACATTGGATCCAATCTCCTTCCTGAGGCTTTGGGTAACATTTTAAATATGAAATGCTGAGGAGGTGTGTCAGAGCACCTCCACCAGCATCAGTTTCTTTGTTCTTATTCAAATTACTTGCATACACAGACTGGGGTAGTGTCACTTAGGTCTCCAACCTCAACTAAATAAAAGCCCAATTCAGCTTTCCAAACAAAAAGAAGTCTTTTTTCCTTCTTTGTTTTCAGGCCCCAGAGGTTAGACTTCAGTGAATTTTGGCAGATTTATTTAGAGAAACTTGAACAAAAGGGTGGAAGAAATCATGCTACTTGGGCTTGTGTGTGGATAGACCTTAACATCTACCTCCCAGGCAGAGGACAAAGCTGAAAAATCTGGAAGAAAATCGTAAATGTACTATTGAGAATTTTATTTGGGAATAAATCTAGTTTCCTACATAGATTTGTGAGAAGCTTCCTATAAAATACATTTTCTAAGTAAAATACTATGAAAATCTTCAAAATAGCTGTTGCAAATAAACAAATGGAGAGCAGACAATCAGACTAAGAAATATATACAAGAAGACAGACTGAAACCTCAAAGAAATCTACTCAGAGGATCAGGAAGAATTTATCCCATTCCATAAATACCAATGTTTTCTTAAAGCCTGAAGAACAAAACTGATGTTAATACCATAAACTTTCCTGAACAAGGTCAGTCTTGGGCACTGTGGTAAATTTTTAGGTGGGATCTTAATTCTTTCAGATCTAAGTTCTTAGCCTGAACATGTAGCACAAGGCTAACTACGTGGAAGGTGGTGGTCCTCTGTTCTCCAATGAAGGACTGAATGCCGACTATTGATCTAAAACCTGATGCTCTGTCCTTCCCCCCACTCATGCTCCTGTGAGCTCTCTCTCAAACAATAAATAAATAAATAAATAAATAAATAATCTTCTTTAAAATTAAAAAAAAAATTAAAGTCTGATGCTCTGATCTTGAACTGAAATGTTGCTGTGAGAAATGTATGTAGATTCCATTCCATTCCTCTTTCAAACTGTGTGCTTTGCATATTATGGTCTTAAATTTCTTATGGTATTCAAGTAAAAGAAGGACAAATAAGGCTAATAGACTAGGAGCAATCTTTTCATGACCAAAATATTTTTCTTCAGGTTTCCAATTCTATCACACTTCATGCAGCTAATTCTGAAGTTCCTTCTCAGAAATTCCCCTTCTTTATGCTGTATCTGGATTTATACTTTGTCTCTTTGGCTTCTACCTTATTCCTCCTCTTGCTCTGCATGCCTTCATGGGGGCCCTGGGCCACCTAGAAGGGCTTGGCTTCCCAGGTCTGATGGCTTTTAGCACCAGATCTGTCCCCCACCAGATGCTGACTTTTCCCAGTTTCTCTGACTCATTCTTCCTCATCAACATTTACTCTTTCAACAGAAATGTATGGAGGAGGGACGTGGCTCAGTGGCTTAGTCCAGTGGCTCAGTTGGTTAAGTGTCTGACTCTTGATTTCTGCTCAGATCATGATCTCAGGGTCATAGGAGTTGAGACCACTATGGGTTCCATGTTCAGCATTGAGCTTGCTTATCTCTCTCCTTACTGCTCCTCTCCTGCTCTACCTCACTCTCTCTCTCTCTCTGTCTCTCAAACAAATAAATAAAATCTTTGAAAAAAAGAGAAATGATAGAGAGGATTCTTGTAAGTCTCCAAAACTGGAAAATCCCTCTGAAGCTCTAGAGACAAAGAAAAAAACACTATTACACTGATGGCCATCTGGTGGACCACACACATTAAAACTGACAGCATTATCCTCTTTCCAGACTTGCTTCCTTTCTGGCTAAGAAGGTCATGTAATTGTTGATTTATATGTCTAGTACGCCCACAAGACTGTAACAGCTTCTTAAGACTAGAGACTATATCTTTCATGTTGGTCCTCAGTATCTAACAAAGTTCTCAGTGAGAATAGACAAGATGAATGAATGAATGCATGCTTCACCTAGGTCAGTCAGCTAATTAGCCTTCATTACTGAATCTAACCCCATCATAAGCTATGACGTACAGCCTCTTCCTTCCACCTCTCCACTCTTACCCAGTACATGGGCCATGCCATGAACCAGTAACCCTAAATGACAAATATGAGTGAGCTAAAATTGTTTTTGTGAACCCATATATGTTTCTAATTGACTTGCTGACTGATCAAAAAAAACAAGTTATTTGCCTGGGAAAATGAGTATTATTTGGAAATATGACCAGTCACACCTGGAGGAACATAAGATCTTTCCCTCTTCATGTCCCTTCCCTTCCTCTCTCTCCCCTTCCTCCCTCCCTCCCTTCCTTCCTTCCCTTCTTCCTTTTTTTGCAATATATAATAATTAACTTGCCATGTCATTTAATTATTTTTATGAACTTCTATATGGTCAGATGACTTACACAAGAGGCTTTTATCTCTGTGATTCGTGACTGTGGTTATTCCCTAAATTTCACCCTCTAATAGGGATTCCTTGGTTAAGAATATGGACTCAGTGCCTGGTGACAAAGGGACCAAAGCTCATGTACATGATGAGCATTCGAGCTTCCTGTGGACAAAAGGAATGCTTCAGAATTGTCCCCTCATATTGGCCTAATCAGCAGGATCAAAGTGCCTCCATTCTATTCCAACTGCTGAACAATGGAAATAATGAAAGGTGATCAAGGCAGATTAATTAGGCAGAAATGACAGCACATTTGAAGTGCTGAAGGAGGCACTAAACTAAATTGCATTATCAGATGGGTATTAGAGTCAATCATCAAATTTAAAACTGAAAGAGACCTTAGAAATCACAGTTGTAACAGCTCATGAAAAACAAGGTGTGTGTATGTCATTACTGAGCTGGTCCCATGCCTTTGGGAGAAGAGCTCCAGGACATCTCATCTCATGGGGAACGTTTGGCTCCCTTTTGAACACGTTTAATTGCTAGAAAGCTCTCATACATAGCCCAAGTTGGCCTCCCTCCAAGCACCACCATTAGTTGGTTGTTGGTAGTCCTGTTTCTGGAGCAACTCAGAACTAGTCTATTTCTGTTTTAAGCAGACACCTTTAGAATCCAGAGTGAAGCAATCTGTCTGCTGCTGCTCACATCTTCCTTCCAGTACAAATCTAGAACTCTCACCCTTCCGGGGACACTGGCCTGGACGCTAACTGCACGTTGCATTAAAAATGGTGTTTTTTTAAAACTGTGGTCTCTGGAGCTGGTCAGAGCCAGACAGCCTGATGTGGTCTTCCTGAGTCCAAGTGAGCACCAGGGTCCTTTCCTTACACTTCTGTTATTCCATCTCCCAAGTCTCCAGGGAAAAGAGGGCACGGGCTCCCATGTTTCCACAACAAAAGTGCATGAGGAAACAGGACCAATTTTTTTATTTTTTATTATTGCTCCTCTCTCATGTGAACTCTGTCATTTGGGTCAGTTCTGTCAATTCCAACATCTAAGGGATGTCACCTCTTCAAATATAAATAGAAAAAGAACCATAGCTCAGGCAACTGGAGAATACGTGGTTTTAAATAAAATTGGAAAGAAAGTCCATGTTTGTGTGAAGAAGTTATACAGAGTAAAACCTCCATTTTAATAAGATAGATGAGGTGTATTACTTAACAAAATAATAAAATAGATGAGGCACACTGGAGTAGAATAGAATACACAAATAATCCTAATCATTTTACAGGTGTAAAAAGAGCTCAGAACCTTTGTGCATGTTGTTCAAGGTCACACAGATGGCAATTAGCAAAGACCTGATAAACCCACAGGTTTCCTGGCCACTGCCCAGCATGTATCTCTCACAATAAGACTCTGTAACTCACATACTGACTTACATTCAACAGGGAATAACACTTATCATAGGGTATGATGATAAACAGAATTTCAAACATCATCTTTGGTCTTTAAAAACTCTCAATTAAACATCTAGATGATTTAATTTTTCACCTTTTTTTTTTTTTATCAAGGTGGATGAGGATTGCAGAGATACTGCCAAACTCACTCTACTTAAAACACCTTCACTGAAGTCATCAAGCATAGCTCAAATGTTGACATGTTTTAGTAACACTTTCTTTAAGAAATTCTAGTACTGCAGGGAAATGAGAGGCACTTTACTCAGAGAATGCAATGTATAGTTTTGTTTGTTCTTGTAGTGCAGAAGCCAAGAGGATCTGTGGGCAGAGTCCAGGCGGATGCTGACCAAATCTGTTTGCTTTCTCTGGGCATGCATTTAACGAAGTATTTAACTTCCCAGCATTCCTTGCAGTGAGGGGAGCCACATAACTGAGATCTGGCCATCAAAATGAGGGTGGACCACAGGGAAACTTCCCAATAACTGTGGCGAGAACTTCCCGCTTCCACTTGACCCACTAAGAGGTTATCCCAGGCCTGGGACATTTGTTGTGTCTTATGACATGAACAAGAGATAAGTTGTATTGTATAAAGCCATTGAGATTTTGTAGTTATTTGTTATAACAATTGAACTAATGCAGATTTTAACAGATAATAGTTCTCATTTTTCTTCCTATAAAATATAGTTTAAATATAAATTCCTTGACTTTCTACTGAGGACAATATTTTTATTGGCATACTGACAGAAAATGAGGGGCAGAGAGATTAGTCAAACTGCCAAATACCAGTGTAAGAATTTGGCAGGCAATGCTTCTTTCTTAACTCTAGTTCTAATAAAAATACTTTATAAAATTGATAAATACATTTTATTGAGTATTGAGTATTTAATAAATATTTTAAATACTATGGCTTCAATAAATGTGTGCTGAATGTACAAGTGGAAGAATCTCTAAAATGATTGTTCAAACAGCTTATATATATTATTTATATTCATGTGAATGAAGATAATGTCACCCCCATTTTTTCCAAATTGTTTTTCATTCAAAATAGTAGAAAAGAACAAAATCTCTAAGAATTTTTAAAGTTTTTTTTAAATTTTAAAATAAGACCTTTAAAAAATATTCACAAGTAAAGTAGTGACTATTTCTTTAACATAAAAATAATTTTGAAATAAATTAGATGTATTGAGGAAATATTTACAATAAATTAAAATATTTTGCAGAACCATTCTGGAGTGGGGTTAAGATGATCTTGAGTCCATGCTCAGTAAGTTCAATAAAACATCCTTCTTGAGCCTTAATTTCCTCAAATAAAACTGTAGATTAAAAGAAGTTATTTCTAAGTATCCTCTTGAGTCTAAAGGTGTATATGTCTATAAGTCCAAAGCTAGAACGAAAAGCAAAATCCTATATGAAGATCCAATAGTATTACTATTTCTGTTCCAAAATATACCACTACTTTATATTTCAGAATGTTTTACATTTGTCAAGGTGACTTTTTTTTTTGTAATTCAATTTAATTCCCCTGCCAGTCAAATCACAGCAAACTCGAAAATAAATTAAGAAAGTGAGCTCTTAAACAACATTAATGAATTGTTTAGCATCATTGGCAATCGTAACATCCAACTTTTTTTTCCTGCTACCTGATGGGGAGACTTGAGATAAATAGGAGTCCTGGTTTTAAAAAATATATAGGTAATATCCTCAATGTTTTTCCCTATTTCCTAGTTACTAGTGGAAAAGCAGAATGTCAGCTCTAAACAATGCCCAGCAGCAGGAACACTGTGATGAAAATTTCCATGGCTCTGTGGCTCCTTTGCATCAAAAGTTGCACTACACTCTTTATAAATAATATTCCTAATCTTTGCATAGCCTTCCCAGGCTTGTCCAGTGATAACCTTCACTGTTCAGGAAACTTAGGCTCCTGCTGTGAGTAAGTTCATCAAGGCCAGTCAAGGGTGGGTATTTGGAGGAACCAGAATTTGAACTTGGGGCTTTCTGAACAAATAGCCACACCAGTGAAGCTTTTCTTTAGTTCCCTTCTCTTCCCTTGGGGTTCTTTTAAGGAGGATTATTTACCTCATTTTAAAAGGTAATCAGAAAAAATTTTAAAACCCACCTTTTTTTTTTTTTTTTTTTTTTTAATTTGAAGATTCCAGGTGCATGGATGGCTAAGTCAGTTAAGCATCCCACTCTGATTTCAGGTCATGATTTCTGGATCATGAGATCGAGCCCTGAGTTGGGCTATGTGTTCAGTGCAGTCTGCTTAAGACACTCTCTCTCCCTCTCCCTCTACCCCTCATCCCACTCTCTCTCTAAAATAAATATATAAAATCTTAAAAGAAAGAATTTTTAAAAGTTGAAGACTCTATAAACAGGAAAATTAATACGGTGATATTTGGGAGAAATAAGTTGTCAGTCTACACAGCAATGATTATGTACAACTCAGCTTCTAAGACACTTCAATAGGCAAGTTATACAGAGGTCCATAGCAGTTTTCAGAAAGGATTAAATTCCCACAGCACACTGTAATCCAAAGCACAGCTCTTAAGTGATATTTATCAGTAACAGAGGAACAAGTCAGAAAATAAAGAACATGTATTTTTAAAGACTGCTTTTAGCAGTTTACTCTGACATACTTTTTTGGATTGCTTTGATTAAAAAAGGCAAGTGAAAAAAAATTTCTTATTATGGTCAATCAATAGTAAAATGCATATGTCTTGCTCCATATGTATAGACTTTTTTTTTTGCCAGGCACCATGACAGTGAGAGACTAAGCAGCGAAATAAAACACCATGACTTCTAGCTGTATGGGGTTCCTTCTCTAAGAGGAGGAAAAGAAATAACTTACATGAACTAATACAGTATTAGAGCTCTGACAACAGCAATAAGAAGAGATGGTAGACAACGAAAGGATAATAGATGGTTTTTCCTGGTAGAGAGGTCAGAAAACCTTGATTAAATAGTGATTCAAAGAATGGCATGGGGAAAGAGAGGGTGGGTTAGATGAGTTTTGCAGCCAGGGGAAACTAGTTGGGGTTTTGTGTTTTTTTCTGCATTTTATTTTTTTTATTACCTTTTTAGGGATTTATGTATTCATTTTGAGAGAGCACGTGCACATGAGCAGGGAGAGGGGCAGAGGGAGAGAAATAGTTTCAAGCAGACTCCCCACTGAGCGGGAGCCCGACACAGGGTTTGATCTCCTGACTTGAGCCGACATCATGAGTTGGATGCTCAACTGACTGAGTAACCCAGGTGCTATTTTTTTAATTTAAATTCTAGTTATAATATTAATATAATATGATATACTACTATTAAATTCTAGTGAGTTGACATAGAGTTCAATACTGGTTTCAGTGGTTCATCATTTACTATAACACCGAGTGCTCATCACAACAAGTACCCTCCTTAATCCTCATCACCCATCTGGTCCACCCCCCACCCACCTTCATCCAACAACCCTCAGTTTGTTCTCCACAGTTAAGAGTCTCTCATGATTTGTTTCCCTCTCTCTCTCTTTACCCCCTCCTAAATGTTCATTCATTTTGTTTCTCAAATTCCACATATGAGTGAAATTATATGGTATTTGCCTTTCTCTGATTGACTTATTTCATTTAACATAACACACTCTAGCTCCAGTCACATCGTTGTAAATGGCAAGATTTCATTCTTTTTGATGGTTCAGTAGTACTCCATTGTGTGTGTGTGTGTGCGCTGTATCTTCTTCATCCAGTCATCAGTTGGTAGGCATTTGGGGTCTTTCCATAGTTTGGCTATTGTTGACAATAGCCATATATAGTCTGCTATAAACATTGGGGTACATGTACTCCTTCCAATATGTATTTTTGTATCCTTTGGATAAATACCTAATAGTGTAACTGCTAGATTGTAGAATAGTTCTATTTTTAAATTGAGGAATTGCCATACAGTTCTCCAGAATGGCTGCTCATAATTGTTGAACACACATGGGTCTTTCCTTGGGTCTGTCCTCCCAAAAGCTGATCCTGCCTAACATCAAACTTCCAGCTTGACAAAAAAGCAAAAGCAGACCCAATTCTTTACAAAGAATGGTACAGAGAAACAGTGGTTCAGGCTCCATAAGAAGTTCAGCCTGTCTGGAAGAAAGCCTTTGTATTAGGAAAGAATGAGACCTAAATTAAAATAGAAAAGAAGAAACAAATTAAGGACGATTTTGAGTGACAAGCTTGAGTTTGTATTTTTGAGGAGCAAAGTATGTGATGCCCTTAGCGTTAAAGGAATATTCTCCCAGAGGAAGTATGTAAGAAGGACCAAGAGGTAGATGTGGGAGGAGTTATCCCAGGTCAGAGGATCACTATCAGCACCATCTTATCTCTGGGCACATGAAACCCACAGAAATTCAGATACCACCATCTTAACATTATGATGCCATCAACTTCTTCAATGTCCTTTTCAGTGGGGTGTACAGATATACATGCAGAGATGCAGTAATAGAAAATGTTTTGTAGTGTTTCCTTTTATAAACAATGTTTAGTATTTGCATTTAATGTAGAGAAACTTGTGACTATTTACTAGATGAAGACCACTTTTTGAACTTCAAAAATCCATCATATGTTTAACGACAAGAAAATCATTTTTAACCACCTCATTGGCCTTAATCTGATGTCAAAATTCAGAGAAAAATACCAGACAAGGTTATACAGAGAACTCATTAAATAACTACCCTGAACTCAGAGTCAATTCTCTGCATATTAAAAATGGAACATAATTATGGAAAGTGTCCTTATTGTCCAACAATTCTTTTGTACTTTAAAATAGTGCATAAAAATGCAAATGTCTCCTTATAATTTACCACATGAAATATTTATGCGCACAGCTCCTAGCAATCCCTGATAATGCCAATGTTGAGCTTTTAGTTCTTCCTTCCCATTTAAGATCTGACATTCTAAAGCTTATCTTGCTCCTTCTACATCTAGTACCTTCACAAGTATGATAGAGAAACTACTGATAAAAATCTCTTAGAGGGACAAATAGAATTCTAAAAACTTGGCAAAGAGAGTTTTAGGGTTACAAAATCTTTATAGCCTGAATCAGGCACACATTTTGACTTAGGATGTTTTAAGATATCTATGTCTTTTGACAAATTCCAAATCATATGCCAATAGTTAGAGAAGACCTGACAGTAGAGTCATTCTTAAATAGGACACAAGGAAGAAAATTAACATAAAGCTAACAATCTAAAAAAGAATCTTCTTGAAGAAAGGAGGCCACAGGGACTCAAACATATGTGATTTTTACATTTTCTTCCTTCCTATTGCCCCAGTCACAGCCATGCTGAATAGAGACCATCATAGTACAATGATCTCTGGATATAATTTTCTGGGAAACTTGACCCTGGTAATGGTTCCGCCATCATCGAGGTGACATTGGGCACGTTTTCTTTCTGTGCTTCTGTGTACACGTGTATCAAATAAGGGGTTTGGACCAGAGCATCCTTAAGGTGTTTTTCTGGATCTGAAATTTTATGGGGGAAAAATTAAAAAGAAGGGCCAAAACTTGAAAACACATACTTGTTTCCTCAGTTTAAAGTGAAATAGGGCTTATGTGGACTTAAATACCGTACAGAAATTGTATTTGATGAAAGTACTACCTCCTGAATTCCAATGTTCTTAAGATTACAACTTTGGCCTATGTAAGGAGGTTTTCAGACTAATTAATGAAACCTTACCATAGGACAAAAGAGGGATAGTTTTACATATGAGACATCCTTAGGTGTTGCCAATAGCATGAGCAATTACACAGCCAAAATGCGGAAGAAATGATGCCAAACCCAAGGAGAAGTAACAATACTATGAAAAGAATATAAAAGAATACATGGCTATAACTTGAATTGCCCTGTTTATATGATACTCAAGAGGATTTGGCTTTATGAGCAGATTCCTTCTTACTAAGACCACTGGGAGAAAGCAGACCAATTATCTATCAAATGAAAGGAATACAAATTAACTTTTTCTTTGACAAGAAAAAAATTGTTGAATTCTACTGATGCCTCTACAACATTTCTGTTTTCATCTATTTTCTTAAGCAGCAAAGTCAGGATAACCTTTTGAACAACAGCAGAGAAAGAGAATCACTAGAAAGATCACAACAATATTTTGCTACTAGACATTTATAGATTGGGAAGACTTTGGTAATGTAGGACACTTTTATGTATCCTCAAGACTGAGTTAATGTCCACAGGAAATTACTATTGGGCATTTGGGACCAAAATTGATGTTCCTGTTGCATGGGTTATTACCACAGTTTTATAGAAATGGTTTAGATGTTGTTGGAAGATATAAAACTGGTGTTAACAACACAGTGCATGGATTCACTTTAGAAATTCAGAAACCAAGTACAGAGGGTTCATACCTATGAATGCCACGACCTGGGAAGTCCCAACCCCAACACGGTACAGAGTGAACAGAGGTGACTTGGGGTTATGAGACCCTGGGTGTCAGTTCAGACTTAACCCCTAATTAACTGGGAGGTCTTGGGCAAATCATTTTCCCCTTCTGAACCTTCATTTGCTTATCTTTAAATGAGGCATCTGGACTCAAGGATCTTCAAGTTTAGGATTCTACTGATAAGTACCAGAATACATTTTATATTAAAGATTCCCAGGCCTAACCGCATATTAGAAACTTTTGGAGAGCCTTCAAAAAATATCCATGCCTGGGCCATAATTAGATTACATTGCTGAAGCTGGGCCTTGACATGGGCTAAAAAAAAAATAAATTGACATTGATAATTTTTTAAAAGCTTCCCAAAACTTTCTATAGCAAAGTCAGGGTCAGAACCACTGTTCTACACTTAATGGAACATTTTTAGCAGCACTTAATATATTTTTCATTACTCTTTTTGTAGATTGGCTGGGTTCTCTATTTCCCTGGTTTTCCATACTTTAGCTGAAAGCTTTTTAATTATCTTTCCCTACCCAAGAGAAAGGAAAAAAATTGCAGCTGATCTATTTTATATTTATTAAAATTCCTTAAAAAAATTTTCATAGGTGGAGAAGAAAAACATTTGACCACATCAAATTGTAAAACAATCACCATGATTTATTTATTAATTTGCATTATGATTGTTCCCCATCTTCATAAATAAGGGGAAAATGAGCTGCAAAAACTAGGAACATACACAATCAGTGAGTGGGTGGGTGAGAATTTGTTGTTGAATTTTGATTGTTTTGCTTTGCTTCTTCAGCTAGGCTGCCTTATAATTGATAAGGAAACCAGCAGTTTAAGGAACATAACTGCTTTACATCATCTGCTAAACAATCATTAGGAGATACAAAGTCACTGATCTAAGACAGCCATAGAACATCATACTTCTCAGTGTTGTCTGTTTTCTATGCCCATTTTTTTTTAAAGGTCATAGTTCTCCCTTTTAATTTTCAAAGGAAAGACAAGCTTTGCTACTAGTAGATGGGAGGTGTGTGGGTAGTTGAATACATGCACAGGTGCAATCAACATTAATTAAGACTCAAATCATTTTAACAGGCAGATGGAGAAATGCTTCAGTATTCTTTAAAAGAAACAGAGGCATTCAGGCACTAAAAATATTAATGCATGGGAAGAAAAATATCATTTCCATTCTTCTTGAAAGATGTAATTCTGAAAATACATTCATAACTGTTTCTGAAGCAAACATTAAAAGTTAAGAAGAATAATCCCTTCATCACAAAGGGTAGAAAGAATAAATTCTATCAAAGCAAATGCAAAACTTAGATTGTTGGAATCACAGTTACTAATGGCCAGGTTTGGGGGGTTAAGAAAGTCAGAGCTATTAAGGTTTCATAAGCAAAGCAAGGCAGAAATTTTAACCCTTTAAAGGGAAATATAACTGATGACTACAGAATTTAATGTATAAAGTTTTGAATTTCTCACTGATTTTAATTCACCAATTCTCTAGATAAATATGGCTAGAATAAAGAAATGGTGCTTGGGAATCATTGTTGGCCAATCTGGAATTTTTCTTAGTTTTCTTAGGAAAAACTATGCATATAAATTTGAAGGGGGGAGGAACCTAGCACTTGTTTATAAAAAGTCTCTGATTAACTAGGTTAATCCAAAATGGTATTTTAAATGAAGTTAATCAAGAAGATCAAGTAAAGCTATAGGCAAAACTCATAGATATCTATTTAAATGTTGATTTCTTAGCATCTAGAGAGTATTCAGGAGAGCTGGAACTCTTTTCAGATATGCTTTTACCTAATAGCCTATTTTTTGCTCTAGTATTTGAACCTCTTTGGATTTTAGTTTGTCTCTAATATGAGGAAGTTAAATAAGACTATTTCCAAGGCCCAGCAAATATTTATAGAGTGCCCACTGTGTGACTCATGGTCGAAGGACAGAGAGTAGCAAGTTAAAGATCTTTTTTTTTAAAATTTTTATTTATTGATTTGAGAGGAGAGAGAGATAGAGCATGAGAGGGGGGAGGGGTAGAGGGAGAAGGAGAAGCAGACTCCTCGATGAGCAGAGAGCCCGATGCAGGGCTCAATCCCAGGGCCTGAGATCATGACCTGAGCCAAAGGCAGACGCTCAACCGACTGAGCCACCCAGGCGCCCTGTACGTTAAAGATCTTATTCTCTACTTGTTCTCTTTGGAACAAAGGAAGGTAGGATACAAGAGTTCTCTGGAAATGTCATATGGCGATATCATTCCACTTACACTTCTTTCTTTTCTTCCTCCCTCCTTTCCTCCATCCCTTCCTTCCTTCCTTGCTCTTTCTTTTCGTTTCTCCCCCTTTCTCTTTCCCTCCTCTCCTCTTTCCCTCCCGCTCTCTCCTTCTCTCTGTTTCAGGTTACTTTTAGGTTAGACTCATGCCACCTGCCCCCTTGTTTCACCTCAGCATCAGTTTTTCTTCACGTTTTTGTCTCACACACATACACACACACAATGCATGAATGAGCTGTTTAATTACAAAGTGCCTCAGGAATAGAGCGGTTTATTTTCTACCTTTTCATGAATTAAAAGCAAATAAGACAGGACCTGGATTAGATATTACTCTTTATTTCAGACGTTACAAATAAGCTTTATTAGCATGAGGCCTTGTTTCATAAGTTATCTGGTAGCAGACGTCTTTGTGGCAAAATCCATCTGAATGATGAATAAGGCCTAAGAGATTTCCAGTACCCATGGTATAGGGTTAGGCTTATGGATTAAAAAAGAGGAAGGGAAATGGAAAAACCAAAGGAATAGGAGAAGAATAAGGAGAGAGTAGTATTTGCAATGCAAGATTCTTCAGCTGAGGTTAATGTTTACGCCTCAAACAAAACCACTTGTCTGCTGAGGGACACCAGACCCAGTCCACTGGAATGGATCAAGGATGTCCAGGCCTTTGTGAGCTTCAGAATCTAAGAAAATGGTGCAACATAGGCCAGGAGGGCCAGAATGGCACAGGGTAGATGCAGGGGACAGAGAGACACAATGCCTTTTCAAAAATGCTCCATTCTAGGGGCACCTGGGTGGCTCAGTTGTTTGAGTGTCTGACTCTTGATTTTGGCTCAGGTGGTGATCTCAGGGTCTTGAGACTGAGCCCTGTGTCAGGCTCTGCTGAGCATGGAACCTGCTTAAGATTCTCTCTCTCTCCCTCTGCCTCTCTCCACTCCAACTCATGGGTATGTGATCTGTTTCTCTCTAAAAATAAAGAGGTAATAAAATAAAATACTCAGGTTTAGGGGTGACTGGGTGGCTCAGTGGGTTAAGCCTCTGCCTTCGGCTCAGGTCATGATCCCAGGTCCTGGGATCGAGCCCCACATCGGGCTCTCTGCTCAGCAGGGGGCCTGCTTACTCCCCTTTCTCTCTGCCTGCCTCTCTGCCTACTTGTGATCTCTGTCTGTCAAATAAATAAATAAAATCTTTAAAAAAAATTCCCCAAATACTTAAGCATAAACTTACCCAAGGGAATAAAAGGCGTGTACACTGAACGCTACTTCTTCCATCAGTTTCTGCTTAGGATTTTGGAACTTACCATGAGGCCAACTCTCCCTTTCTGTCCTTTTATGTGGCTTTAACATTAACTGTTGAAAGGAGCTTGGCTGGTCTTCAGTAGGAGCCCCTCACCAGAAGGAAGCCCAGGGTGCTTGCCCTGATGGCTACTGTTCCTCTGTCTAGCTGGGTATGACTCGTGTTTCTATTTCACTGCCTTCAATTCAGATATGTAACACACAAGTCTCCAAAAATTTTGCTACGTATGGTATGTCTTACTTCAAAAACCTTGGAACATACGTGTCTGAAGACCTTATTCTGGTAGAGGCGATACTGCTTGTTTGTGGATTATATTTGAAGGCAAGTGGGTGCCTTTTAGGGCTCGCTTTCCCTTCCCCAGTCCCAGACCTAGGGGTCGCTGTTAATCCGAAGACACCACAGATGTAGTGGACACAGCAGCTCCCAACCCCCCAGGGGCACAAAACTCAGGTCTGGCTTCACTATCTGGCTTCCATAGTCTTCACTATTCTTAGAAGAACTTTTAAAATTAATAAAGAGAGGATGCTGAAGCCCAGGGAAATACACATTTTAGACCAACATGGATTGGGAGCTGGGCTCCTTAAATGTCAGCTTCTTGTAAGTTTCTGTAAGTCTTCCATTGATTTCACATGGAAGTAGGTCAGGACTGCTTTTAACTGGAGAAGCTGCATGCTGCAGGTTTCATTGTACTATGAGGAGTGAATATTAAAAATTGATGTGCAAAGCAAACCTCTGCTTAATTAGCATCTCAATAAAGACTTTAACTGGGAAAGCCATAGAAGTTAATAAAATATGAGAAAATTGACAATGATGCATTTTAATAGCTATTTCTGTGTCATAGCCTCTCATTTATGAGAAATACTATGGCTGGTCACTCCACACATTGCCTACTTATGCTAGTTAATCTGTACTGAGGAGGTTAGCATTCTTTCTGTGTATGTGGCTATATGCAAAATTCTGTACAAAATTTAAGTGTTTGTTGTTGTCTTATGGCATTAAAATTTTCAAATGCTAACCTTTAACTTTTTTTGCTTATTAACTGGCCACTTTAAAAGAAAAGGCAATTCTATTGAATCTACTTAGACCCAACAACTTTGTCCTCCCTCTATATACTAAATATTTTTTTATATTAAGCACTTAGGGTCTTCTTGGTTTCCAACTAATTCATTGGTTAATACCTATGCCTTTTGAGAAGCAGAGTTTTTATTTTAAAAATAATTTTAAGCAGGAAAACATATTACATTTGAAAAACATGCCAACCTCCTCAGTTCTAGTGACTTTTTTCTTTTGCTGTTGAGACATCTTTCACCAACATGTTTCATGTTGCCTGACCCTTTATTTTCTGTTTTGTTTTGTTTTAAAGATTTTATTTATTTGAGAAAGCGTATGAGCAGGGGGAGGGACAGAGGAAGAGAGAGATGCAGACTCCCCACTGAGCACAGAGCCCAGTGCCTGGGGACTCTACCCCAGGACCCTGGGATCATGACTTGAGCCAAAGACAGACACTTAACTAATAGAACCAACCAGGCATCCCTTACCTGAAGTTTTGTACAATGAAGACAGCTTTCTTGTTCTCAGAGCTGTTCTTTTTAGAATAGGGTTAACTGTACTGCATCAGGTGTGATGTCCCTCCAAATTCAAGACTGAGATATCATTCAGCAACCTGAAAGCAGCCTGCCCCCTGGGGGAGAGAGAATGGCTTACATTTTCCCTAATGCTTTATGCTCCTCACATCAGGCATTGGATGAGCCACTTAAGATGTCAGATCCTTTACTCAAGCCTAACTGAAGAGAGTTATATGAACAATATAGAACCTCTAAAAATTTAATTCATTTTTGACCTTACTTCGTTTTTTAATAAAATATTTATTTTTTCCACAGAGAGCTAAAAGTCAATCGCCCCTTATAGTTGCACAGCAATTTACATTTTACAAGGTCTTTTCTTGAACCCAATTTTCTTTAATTTTTCACAATCCTCTGAGGTAAATATGAAAAAACCAATACATGGAGAGTTTGACATGCTCTGAAAGCACAGATGTTAAGTGATAAATCCATCTTTCAACCGCAGGACATTTGACTCCTGTGTCTTTGCCCATACGTGTTACCTGTGTATCTCAAGGAACTCTCCAAAAATACTTCCCATTATAATGAGATTGGTTTTGATGCTGTTCGAACAAAGGAATTTTTAAAAAATAAACAAAAGTTTAGAAATGAGGATATATGTTTTATTCTCCTTAAATGCTGGAAATTAAATAGTAAATGGGCCATACTAATACCATCTACAATCTAGCTGATAGTTTTCTATCTACCACGTAAGATCTTAATACTGTTTCTAGAATCATTCAGTAAATACCTATGCTATGCTATTTTCAATGGATCCTACTTTAATTCTTATACAAACTACTTACACTATGAGTATTTGCTTTCATTTTCCTTGCTGAGTACTGTGTAGTTTCCCCAATCAGTAACAGGACTGATTTCTCTTCTTACTATTTCTTATAAAAATTTATCTAAACCTGGGTTCTCCATTAATATTTTTTGGAGCAACTGGTTCTGAAATATCTTTACTAGTCTTGATCTTCTCATCCTTTGCAAAATTCAGATTATTGTCAATACTTCATGGTAATTCAACTGGGCTTTGCTATTTAAAAAATGTTAGCTTTGGAAAAATAATCCATAAAATAAACTGAATATGCAAAACCTAGTCATAGAAACCATGGGCAATTAAAATATACAGTCTTCGCTCTCAAAAATTTACCATTTAACTGTGGAGATCAGATATACATTCATCCACTTTAGTGGAACAGTCATTTGATGATTCAAGGAACACATACCGAACATGTACTCTGTGCCAGCAAATGTGCTGTTGCTGCAGTAAAAAAGACTCAGTATTGTCCCCTGACAGTTTAGTTAGGATGATAAATATTCAAAAGCTAATCACAGCACTGTGTCAGAAGAGCTTTTTTAGTAAAGGGGGGGGGGGCAAGACCTCCCCAACCCCTGCCAAAAAAAGCAGAAGAAACAGGGTCCAAAAAGGATATTGCTAATGAGGATATCATATTGCAGGAGAATCAAGAGAAATGTCTTCAGATGGAACAAACAACAGGGTCAGATGTTCTGTGAGGTTTAAGAGAACCAGAAGAAGAAAGAGGCCAGGGCCAGAGACCAGTTGGGAATTAGCCCTGAGTGACTTGAGAGTGAGCAGAAAGGGAACTGGGTTTGGGGAAATGCAGTTGTGGGACGAGAAATGGAGGCAGCAAGGGCAGAACATTGAATGGTTTGGCCATGAAAGAGAAATAGAGAACCATGGCTGGATAGAAAATCAAGCTGTTTTTCTCTTAAACATTCAATGGACAATTTTGTTTTACTTCATATTTAGAACTCATAAACATAGCTCGGTTTAGAAGTCAAAGTAAATTCTTCAGCCCTTGAGTAAACATTATCTATCAACCAAACATGGACCACTCTCAGGCAATCTAATTTCTTAGGCTTGAGATTTCTCTTGGGCCAACATTGACAAAAAGCTTTCATCGTTTTGACACATGTCTCTTGTTATTAATCATTAGTAAGTGATTAATAAGTAATCAATCAAAGAAAGAAGCTAGTTTGTGGATCTAAAGTCAACTTTGATATTTGGAATGTGGGAGCTTTGAGAGAGCAATGTCTCATTCCAGCTGTCTTCATTCTGGTGGGGGCTACTAACACCAAAACCTTTTCTCGGTCTTCTAGTTCCTGGGAATCTGGATTTCTTGCTTGAATCATGGGACTAAAAACCACATTAGAATTACCCACCCATATCTAGGGATGGATGATACATAGATGCCTCTGATCTTTATGTGCTGAATCTTTCCACTTTTTGGTTTTCTATTCTTTTCTCTTTCCCAACTTAATTACATTGGTTCCATCTACAATAAGGAAATATATGTAAAAAATTTTTAAAATGCTCTTTTATTGAAAGTAAATCTGTCATTTGACCAGAATAAAATGTAGGGGAAAGTTTTCCCTCCACCAGTTAGAGGAATGTTACAGACTTCAATATTTGAATTTTTTCCTTTAGGTTCATTTGTTCTGGGTAGACCTGGCTAGACAGGGTAACGCTGCTTCAAAATCCATGGTACTAATACTCTCTTCCCCCTCTTAGATTCTATTTAGTATTTTTATTTCTTCATTTGGGAATAGCAATAGCACAGATTCTCCAGTTGACTGGTTATTCCACTAGAAGTGGAACATTTAATTAACCTAGCTCCCATCGACTAACAACAATAATGAGTTTGCTTCAACCGAGAAAAACACCATGCAGCACTACAGACAGTTCATTAAATTTGGGATTGCCATCTATCCATCTATTCACTGAATTCTGAAAAACTGAGTTTTTCAAAAATTATAAAAGCTTTTCAAATATTTTATAACTCGAACCCATTTTTACCTATGAGCATACATGAACAAGGCTGCCAGTCACATGATAATAGGTCCCTGGACTTGTGCACTGCCTTTCCGCCAAAGAGGTTAAATGACCTGGTTGAATGTGCTTTCATTCTCTCTACCACCTAAGTTCAATAATGCATAATGTTAAGCAGACTGAAATTCCTTCTTTAAAATGTTCATCTCTATTATTTTCTTTAAAAATGCATTTCTCTCTTCAAATGTTGAGAAGTGATCAATTTCACACTATTCATCTATACAGAAATTGATGAGGCTTTGACAAGAATGATCCACATTTAAATGCTTTATGGCTAAATTCTTTATATCTTTCTCCTAATAAATCTGCCTGGAATGGAATAGACATTCTTTTAAACAGGACACTTAAGAGCAGAAGCAATGAATTCAGCATTCAGCATAGGTCATTTTTGGCTGAATGACTATATTGATTTCAGTGTGGAATTTTCTAAGTCAGAGGATCTGATTTTTTTTTTCACTTAATGGTCAAACATTTCTCATTTGGCTTTTGTTTCCTTGGGACAGTAGCCCTCTCAAGTCATTATGCCTATTAATTCAACAAGTTCAATAAATATTTATGCTGTATCAACTTTGAGAAAGATTGCATTGGGATGAGAGCTACCTTAAAGAAAATGAGAAAATATGGACCTTGCCCTCCTCAGCCATATGTTTTAATGGGAATAAGAATAAGACCTTACAATAAGTCAGAATAACACACACTGTTACAGAAGTACAAAGTGCTCCTGGAGTTTGAGAGAGATAATTTCAAGACAATAGCACAAGAAAAACTCTATGAAAAGTAGGTGGACGCTAAGCAGGGACTAGACTTTGTGTTATGGACTTAGTGAGGAAGATCTTCCAGCAAGAGAGAACAACATCAGACAGTCTCGGAGGCAGGAAGAGGGTCATTTTTTGAAGGCTCTACACATCATTCAGTAATCCAGAGATGCATCAAACAACAGAGCCAGAAGAAACTCCCAGTTTTAGCACCTAATATTTTCATTTGAAGTGTGAGAAAACTAACACATTAAGAGATGAACGGATTATCCAAAGTCTTGAAGCTTTTTAATGGTTGAGCTAAGATGGAAACAATCTCTTGTGACATCTAGCTCCTGCCCTAACCCTCTAGATCATATTCAGTTAGGAAGCAGGACAAACATCGGAGAGTGAGATGTGGCTGATTGGAATGGCTTTACTTATACCTAATATTTAATTACTTCTAAATGTTAAAGTGTTGAAAACATAGGATATTAAATATAAATCAGAAATTGGGTTTTCTGTTTGAGGTAATTCAATAGGAGAGAAAGAAATCAGTCCTAGTACATTAAATACAAGATGAGGGAACCTTGGTTTTTTTAGAAAATTGACTGGGGTAGCTTTATTTCTGAATCGAAACGCTTCTGCATTTTATAAATCTAAAGCAGGGACGGTTCCTCTTAATGCAGAATATTGCTGATTAAATTGCCGACAAGAAATTGCACTTAAAGATTCAGCAGCTGGAGAATATAAACACAGGGGATAAACACGTCTGCCTGCATCAATCAGAGGCAGTTGCAGTCTACCCCCAGAAAGGTGAGCAATTATTTATGAAATTATGTCTTCTTCAGTGATTCTGTGTTGCAATCCAAGAAGAAACTGAATGAGGGAAACACAATGTCACGGTCCCAATTAACCAAGGAGTCACACGCATTTTCAAAATCAACGGATTTTACTTATACTCTTTTAACCTCATCATCTTGAAATGAAATTTCTTTAGCTTTAAAAAAATAGTAATAATTAAGTAGGTCAGCATGTTCTTGAAGAAATACATTTTTAAATTTTAATTTCGAAGATAAGTGTCTGATTCTGTCAACTATACATATACAACAAATTTAAAGAGAAAAGAGGTGATGTTAAGCAACATTTTGCATAGGGCTCTTTCGAAGTGTTTGTTTTACTAGATCGGTTTCCAGATTAATGATGCCGGGTCCCTCACTGCCTTTGAGCATTGGCTGGGGTTTTTGATCCAAGGGATATGTGTTTTCTCTTGCAGTAGCTACAGGCCATCAAGCTACTGCATAGTTACAGACAAGAAGCAAGCAGCTGAAGACAAAAGCCCTATATCCCTGGAGGTAGAATCAGTTATTTGGTAGCTCAGTATTGAAAATCTCATGGACCAAAGAAATATGCATGTACTTTCTTTTTTTTTTTTTTAAGATTTTATTTATTTATTTGTCAGAGAGAGAGAGAGAGCGAGAGAGCAAGCACAGGCAGACAGAGTGGCAGGCAGAGGCAGAGGGAGAAGCAGGCTCCCCGCCGAGCAAGGAGCCCGACGCGGGACTCGATCCCAGGACGCTGGAATCATGACCTGAGCCGAAGGCAGCAGCCTAACCAACTGAGCCACTCAGGTGTCCCTGCATGTACTTTCTAAGTTAAACTTGGAGGCACTGAGGTGAGCACTCACATCTTCTGACCCAGGTCATTTAGGTGATTCTAAGGCCCCGGGAGAGATCATATCCTTCAGGGACAGCTCAGAAGCCTACAGTACAGAACAGTCCATCACAGAGATTAGGTTCTTACAAAGTGAATTTTGGAGGGTACTGAAAAACTTTTCCACCCCCTTCCTAAATTGATGACCACTGTTAGGTACTCCATGCCATTAGATACACAGTCAGCTTTCTCTTACTAAGCAGATATTGCTGGGAGTGATAACACTAGAAGTCTTTAGAGTTTTGATGACAACTGGTATATTTTAATGTCAACAGGGAGAGGTAAGAAATTGGGGAGACTGGTCAAGTGTAGATAAAGTATCATTAACAGCCAGAAACTCTAGAGCCAAATGAACTGGATTCAAGTCCTAGATTTACTCTGTATGTGACCTGGGCAAGTTGTACCTCAGTGTCTCCCATCTTTAATATGGCTATGCTAATATCACCTACCTCAAAGCATTGCAATGAAGATGGAATACATGTATGTAAAATGACTGGAAAAGTGTCTGGCATAAAGTAAACATATCAAAGTACATGCTACCATTATGATGGAAGCATTTCTCTTTCTTAAATTGTATTTATTTGACAGAGAGCGAGAGATCACAAGTATGCAGAGAGGCAGGCAGAGAGAGAGGGGGAAGCAGGCTCCCCACTGAGCAGGGAACCTGATTCAGGGCTTGATCCCAGGACCCTGGGATCATGACCTGAGCTGAAGGCAGAGGCTTAACCCACTGAGCCATCCAGGTGCCCCTGATGGAAGCATTATTAAGGAAAATGTTGGCTGCTGCACACTTTCCCCAGGTCCTCACCCCTAGCTATTTTGATGCATCCCACTCTGGGCAAAGTTCTTGAAATCTGCTCTTGAAATTGTTCCTGAGACAAACTTGTTGGAGGCATAAGCATGTCCCAAGAACTTCATTACTTCATTCCCCCATCAGCACCATCAGCTCTAATGCCTGGGATCCTTGGCTCAGTCATGACAGCCAGACCTCCTCATTGCTCTCATAATGTCTGCTGTCCTTGCCCTTCCGGTGTCCCCCAAAGAAGACACCCATTCTGTCATATCGATTAGACCATGTGACCAAGTGAAGCACACCCTTGCTCTGGGTCATGACTCCATCTGGGGGCCCCACTCTGGACTGGCTAGTACTCCTGCTTAGATAGCCTAGAACAATTGAAACAAACCTCTGGAGTGGGGACTTCCGCAGGCCCGAGTTGCAGGTTCTTTTCAGGTTCTCCTGCAAGAATGCCAAAGGCCCGGCATGACTAAGATGGAGGTTCTAATTAGAAACCAGAATGGACATTTTTCACAGATACACCACTGTTAAACTCGCAAGGTCTCTGGGAGAATCCAAACAGAGCGAAATGAACTTCCTTATTGATCCATCCAGATGACCTTGATCGTCTTCTTTGCCAGATGCCAACTAACCAACAGCTTACTCAAGGAAAGGAAAGCAACACTCACTCATTTCAAGCTCTCCCTTCTCTCTTCTTTCTCTTACATAAATTACATTTCTGACTTTGTTAGATAAAAGCAATGTGTTAGACCTTTCTTTTTTATACAAGTAAAGGGTGTTCCCAATATTTAGTCATATATCCTTGAGTTATTGTTGGATAGCAGGAAATTTTACTGGGGATTGCATTCAAAAGTCAACACCCCAGCCTCAACCTCCAGAATTTCTCTTTGAACAGGTCTATGATAAGGCCAAGGAATCTGTTTTTGACAACACCCAGGTGAATATGATATAGGTTCTTGAACCAGAAGTCTAAGTTTTCTGTGTCTTTGCCTACATACTTTGAACCACCCAAGGACATTCTCTGAAGCCTGAGCATGTCATCAAGGTATTGGTTCAAGTGCATCATTATAACCCAAGTCCGAGTTCAATTTTCCGTCTAACCAGAAACTAATGCAGAAACTAGCCTGAGGCCATGGTGTGGGACTCATAGTGGAGGAATGGGTACAACCAACAAACAGCAGGAGAGGGACCTGACAAGGGTCATGTCTTTATTTAAGATGCTTAACAAAACCAATTGGCTTTGGTCTTTTCAGGCCCTCGGGAATCCTCTGAGATACTCTTCAGGTCATGTGAGTATAACTCAAGTTCCAAATACCTAGAATTCTACAAGTTCCAGATCCAGCTCCCAATGCTGGTTAGATGTTTCTAAGTCACTGTGCATCCAAAAGTTCTGGCTGAAGTCCCAGGGTGAGGGCTCACCCATTACCATGGCAAGTGAAAGACCCAGACTCGTGGATTTTCCTGTCTGCCCTCCCCTTTGGCTTCTCAACATTTGCCTGAGTCCTAGCCACTCTTTTCAGCCCCTGCTTTCAGAGGAGTGAAAAGGAAGAGCTATGAAGTCCTGAATTAATCTGCTTGCTAAATTTTACAGAAAAAAGTATTTTAAATAAGTCAAACAAAGTGTGTAGATTATCCAAAAATAAACTAAATTCATTTCAGGTTTCCTAAGATAACTTAGTTCTTGGGAAGTTGATATTCTTACCATCTCAGATATGAACCCAAAAACTTCGTTCAAGACTTAGTAAGTGGGTTAAATAAAGTGGTCTTTGAAGGTAAGGGTCACAGAGGTCACATATTTATACTGAAGGTCACATGTTTATACTGAATGAGAGCCTGCTCAGACAAGGTTGTGTATCTCTTTCTTGGCCCACAACCAATTAATGGTGTGATAAGATACTGGGGGCAAGAGTTGAAGGAGAATAGGAGAGGTGGGGGAGGGGAAGAGAACTTATCTGCATCAATAAAACTACCTGAAAGAAAGGTAGGAGGCAGGAAAACCACAAGAAACAGACACAAGAATTCAAATAAATTTAAATGATATAGCAGTAGGGGGCTACTCAGAGCTACAAACTCAAAAAGCCCCTGACAACATCCAGATATCATAATAATTAAGCTATCAACAATGTGTCACTGTTATTATAAATGGCCAGAGACAATGACAGTCACCACTGTTTGAGGGGTATCCTATTCTACCCACCATGCTAGACACTTTTTAAAAAAATATTTATTCATTTAAGAGAGAAAGAAAAAGAGAGTATGTGTATGAGTGGAAGGGACAGAGGGAGAAGGGGAGAGAATCTTAAGCAGACTCCACACTGAGTGCAAAGCCCTACATGGGGCTCGATCTCATGACCCTGAGATGAACACTTGAGCCGAATGCTTAACAGACTGTGCCACTGAGGTGCCACAAACACTTTAGGGGCACTAACACATAGTAGGCACACATGATGATCACAGTGATCCTGAATCATAAAGATGGCTACATTATGTTAATATACCCTTCCTTTTGTCCTAAAAGTGGGATAATATATAAATACAGAAATACACATTAAAATATTTCCTTCCAGGGGTGAATGGGTGGCTCAGTGGATTAAAGCCTCTGCCTTTGGCTCAGGTCATGGTCCCAGGGTCGTGGGATCGAGCCCCGCATTGGGCTCTCTGCTCAGCGGGGAGCCTGCTTCCTCCTCTCTCTCCACAGGCCTCTCTGCCTACTTGTGATCTCTATCTGTCAAGTAAATCTTTAAAAAAAATAAGATTTCCTTCCAAAATCATTCTTTTTTTAAAATTGAAAACTCCTTTTTAAATTAAACTAGTAAGAATAGATTGGATCAGTTGCTTCACCATCAATACCTAATATTTTAGCATCGCTGTATCTCAAATGACTTACAAAAGGGGAAAGGGTGTGTGTGTGGTGGGGGGTTGTGGGTATTTGATGGAAGGGGCATGGAGATAGTTTTTTTGGTTGTTTTTGTTTTTTGTTTGTTTTTTTTTGTTTTTTGTTTGTTTGTTTGTTTGTTTGAATTTGTTTGCATGTTTCCTTTGGGTTGTTGTTTCTGTGTGAATGTGTGTGTGTTTTAAGAAAATGAATGGAAAGGCAAAGGTTATATCTGTTTCCTAAGTTTATTTCATGAAACCAATAGGACCTATTTACATTTATAATTGTAAAACTACAGCACAACATCTAAACATCTTAAATGGTAGTGTTTTTAAGAGGCTGAAAGATGAGATTCAACAGTAGGAAATGATATCTCTATTAATGTGGAATATTAATGTGTATAATGAAGCTCTTTAGCAATTCTGACTCACCATTCTTTTAAGAACAATACCAGATGAGGGAGCCTACATCTTTGTTTTTCTTTGTTCCTTCTTTACACTCCTGTGTCTCTATGTCCTTCTGCAAGCTCTATGTGGACCTTTGCAGGTGCTTCATGTGCTGGCGTCCATATGGGCTTATGTACTGATCCCACCCTGTGTGTGCATTTCATTTGTATATCCCTTGTTGCCTTAGTCTTTGAATTAGTCCCTTGACTGTTCCCTGTTTCTATTTTTTCCTTAAATTTTCTGCTAACATTTCTCCACATATTTCTTTTCTATCCTATACTTTCCCTTGGGTGTATTATAGTATTTAATTATATTCTTCATTGTGTCTTGTACTTTTTTATAGGAGCATATATTCATGCATTTATATTAAATATAGGCAAAACTTTCTTTTAAAAATGTTTCTTATTTGAGAAGAAAAATATTTTAAATACTATTATGGTGAATACTCCAAATTCACCATATACATATTTGAACTTCACTATTTCTCATGTAGACAAAAATTTCAGCAATAAAATACAAGTGGATCACTTCTTACATGCCTTGTAGACTATCCCTCTGCACAAAATTAAGAAATATAAATAATAACCAATTCAAATAAAATTTACTATAGTAAGAGAGACTATTAAGTGTCCTTATCTATAGCTAAGCAACATGACAATATCCCATCAACCAGGGAAAAAAAATTCTTAGAACATTTAATGTGAAGACCATGTTTAGAAAATCATGCAGTGAAATGAAACTGGTTCATAGTCTACCACATTGTCTTATTATATTTCTTTCCTATTGCTCAAACTCTGTCAACTGTTGTAAGATTTTAAGATATGAAATCAAATTAAATGTATCTTTTTAGATTATTAAAGTAAGAGTTGAAGGCATATATTTATTTACTTATTTATTTTTAAAGATTTTATTCATTTATTTGACAGAGAGAGAGAGATCACAAGTAGGCAGAGAGGCAGGCAGAGAGAGAGGTGAAGCAGGCTTCCTGCTGAGCAGAGAGCCCAATGCGGGGCTTGATCCCAGGACCCTGAGATCATGACCTGAGCCACAGGCAGAGGCTTAACCCACTGAGCCACCCAGGCACCCCGAAGGCATATATTTAATTTGACATAGATTTTTAAAATTCAAACAGAAATATTACATTGGCTTTGAATTGAATATTAGAAAATTATCAAAACTGGCACTTCCAGTAAAGCCAGGGGGTATGGAGAATAGAAATACCAGCCTTAATTTTATTTCTGAAATGTAAAAAAAGAAGAAGAAGAAGAAGAACAACAACAACAACAACAACAACAACAACAACAAAAACAACAAAAGAAAAAAAAGGAAAAAAAGAAAAGGACAGAAAAAAAGATATTTGGGATTTAGGAGTCATGAGTGCTACATTACTTCATATCACTTATTCTGTCCCTATGATATTAGCAGTGTCTATAAATCTTATCTGGAAAGAATAGAGGGGAGAGGTGCATCACTGAGTTTACTGTACCAGTGATTATAAGATAACTTCCAATTACCAACAATGTTGGATCTACTTTCTGAATTACAGAAAGAATCTAAGAGCCACTATGATTTTTTTTAAGATTTTATTTAATTATTTGACAGATAGAGCAAGGGAGAGCATGAACAGGGGGAAGTGAGTGGAGCAGAAGGAAAGAGAGAAGCAGTTTCCCTACTGAACAGGGAGCCTGATGCAGGGCTTGATCCCAGGATCCTGAGATCATAACCTGAGCTGAAGGCAGATGCTTAACTGACTGAGCCCCCCAGGCATCCCACCACTATGATTCTTTTTAGCATTTTCTTCTGGAGTCAAAAGTAAATAACATTAAATTATTCTTTGCATTATCTGCATTTTTCTTCCTTTCCCTTTATGTGAAGTAAAATATTGAAGTTAATGTAACTCAAGACATGCCCTTTCTCTGAAGAGTTGATGCATAGTTAAGAGCACACAGGAAGGAATTTAATCCTCAGATCTCTAAAAGCTATAAAGAGCCTGGATCACTTTTCCATGTATAAGCTTTGTTTTAGAAGCACACAAAGCTCATTTTGGACTCGAATGGAGAAGTCTGTGACATATAGCACATAGACAAATTCTAACAGATGGATTTTTCTTGAAATAACTTCATTAGTTAATCACTTCTTTTACATACAGTTTTTTAGCTAATTGGTATAGCTGCCAGCTGGAACTGTTAAGGATCCTCCAAAGAAACTGGTAGTAGGGAGAAAATCCAATAATTTCACCAAATCTAGCATCGAACACCCATTAATTTTACACTAACCATTACATATTTTGAAAGAAAATCTTATCCTTTCATTTTTTTTTCTCCAATTTGCTCCAAACACCTTAAATGATCTGTGCTTAAACCAAATCAGTCATCTAGAAGAAACCTGAGTCTTTAATAAATTATTTAGGTCAGGGTTTACCGAACTTGCTAGTATGGACATTGTGGTCCAGATCTTCTTATTTGTCTTTTTATTTATTTATTTATTTATTTATTTATTTATTTATCAGGGAGAGAGTGAGCACAGCCAGGGGAAGCAGCAGGCAAAGGGAGAAGCAGGCTCCTTGCTGAGCAAGGACCACCATGAGGGGCTCAATCCCAGGACCCGGGATCATGACCTGAGCCAAAGGTAGACGCTTAACAAAATGAGCCACCCAAGCGTCCCTTTTTGTCAGCTTTTAAGGAGTACCTCTGGCTTGTACCCAGTTGATATCAATAGTACCTCCAGTTGTGATAACTACCAATGTGTCCAGACATTGCCCAAACTCCTTAGGGGCCAAAAAGCCTGGCTGAGAACCACTATTTTAGAAGTATATTGTTCCTATGTTTTATTTCAAGTCAAAAAATAGTTTAATGTACGCACAGACACATGTACTTAACTTCAGACATGTCTAATAGATTAGAATTTTTTGCCTTTCAGTCAGGTAAATGAAATGTTTTAGTGGGGAATTTTTAAACAGTAATACTTTCATATAAATCTCTGTGGACAAACAAGCCAAAAGGCAGGATATGTGGCTTCTAACATGAATGAATACTAATTATCCAAGAAGCGCCCAAGATCACCACTGGGTGCCTGGGTGGCTCCACTGGTTGAGCATCTGACTTGGTTTGGCTCAGGCCATGATCAGGGTCCAGAAACTGAACCCCTCCCGGGCTCCACGCTCTGTGGGGAGTCTGCTTGAATGATTCTATCCCTCTTCCCCTCCCCCAACTCTTTTCTCTCTATCAAATATATAAATAAATCTTAAGAAAAAAAAGTGCCATCACCATCTTCATCATCAGAAATATTGATTTTTTTCCCCCTTTAAAGAAGGAACTCAGTGTGATTGGGTAAGTAGATAAGTAAAATCCTGTGTTGGGATAATCTGAGATGAAAAATGGTTAATTACCAGTTTAGGTGCCTAAGGCATTTTTAAGTAAGGGAAAGCAATGCATTTTAATACAATGGACACTGAGAAAACAATCTGTTTTGGATCTGTTTGAGTTGACTGTATATGTATGGAGTGATTTGGGGTTCACAAGATGGTTTGGTCATTCAGATAGAGACATTTCCTGCTCTTTGAAGTTCCATGGTAAATATAACCTGTACCACCTATTTATCACTTTCTGATTTTTCTGTAATTATTTATGAGTGGACCTAGGAAGAGTACCATGGGAATAAGATGCTAATTACCATAGGTGTTAAAAGAGAAACAAGGAGGCTTTTCTAGTTTAGGGTAAATGTAAGAACATAATAACCCCACAAAGAATGCAGGGAGAATCATTCACCATTTAAAAAAACAAAAACAAAAACTAAATTCTATCCAAATTTCTTTTTCCAGCAAAAGCTTTGTAATAGAGATTTGCTGAAGCGGATTTTTTTTTCAAGCGGATTTTTAATATAAAATAAAAATGAATGTTAACATTTATCATTATGTTTAAATAGATACTTTGTTTCAAAAATCAAGTTATTTACCTAAAAATTCCATAGTGAGGTGTTTACTTTGTTAGACTTTCTAGAGCCCCTGTAACAATTCAGATTCTACACTTTAGTGTTTAAAGAGTCATTCTTCCTCTCAATAGCGTGTGTTACACTATGCCAATTGTCACTTTGAGTTCTTTCAGAATGCACTATCCTTCAGCATGGCAAAGCGAAATAACCCACTTTGATATTTCAACTCAAAGAACTGAAGGCCCTGCACTCCGCGCTTCATCTGCACACCCCTGGCTTCGCTTTATTTTTAAGTCGGAAACCCGGCTCGCATAGACTCTGTACACTTACTCTCTGCGGGGTCTTTAGAACGGCGGCCGCTGGACGACTTCCTCAGCAGGCTTCGTCCAGAGGTAAAGAGGCTGGTTAGTTCTTCCAAGGGACTCGTGGGGGTCCTGGACCGGGAGGCGCCCGGAGCTGGGCCGTAGGTGTTCACCGAGGCATTGACCATCTTGGCCCCATCCTGCGACACGGGCCGGCCGGTCGAATGAGGCACTGATGGAGAGCTCCTGGAGAGGCTGCCCGAATGCACGGCGTCGTAGGGCGGGGGTCGCTTGAGGCTGAGCGGGGTCAGGGACCTCCCCATGCTGACCGGCGACGGGGAGGCCGAGTGGCTCTTCGGGTAGCCGTGGGGGGACTGGGTGCGGTACAGGGTGGATGGCGGGGGCGGGGACGAGGACAGCGTGGAGGCGGCAGCGGCGGCAGGGCCCGGGCCCAGGGCTGCGGCCTGATCTTTGTCCAGCTTGGGGTGGCCGGAGGCGTGAGAGGGCAGGGAGGACGGAGATGCCCCGGCCTGCTGCTTCATGTAAGACACGTTTTCCAACACCGGCAGTTTGGTGACCTCCAGCGGGGTAAGCGGAGACTCGTCGGAATTAGGGGAGCACTGCACGGGAGCGGGCGGGAACACCAGCAGCGGCGGTCGGTGAGAAAGCAGGTTGGGGAAGGGCGGGGGGATGTCACAAAGCAAACCCTTTGGAGTACATGGCACTGAGGACTTGGGGAAGTCCGAGTCAGGCACCGTGGGAGTAGCACACTGCGAAGAGCAACTGTGATGGTCAAGGTCACATTTCGAATCTTGGCCCAAGTCGTCAAAGATGGGGTATTTCATCTCTTCGTAGACGGCCTCGCTCTGGTCATCATCCTCCTTCCTGAAGTCTCTGAGAATGTTGCCCACCATCTCGATGTACACGGGCTCCTCCTCCTCGGGGTCGCCCGCCGGGCTGCTGACCTGGGACAGAGAGGGGTCCCGCGGGAGCGACGTCCTCCGAGGCGCGTGCTTCTTGATGTACGTTTCATCGAAAGATGTACTCAGCTGAGTATTCGGGTTCCGTTTGGGTTTGGGAGGAGGGATCTTCTTTGAATATTCATCACTGTGGGGTCTGGGTTTGGCTGACACTACAGAAAGAAGAGAGAAGAACAGAAAAGTAAAATAGATGAGTACATTAGGAAAGCCTTCAAACAGGACTTGCACTTGGGTTTACTGCTATGGACTTTCGATGGAGGCTTGGGCGGGGCGGGTGGGGGGCGGTGGTAATCTGCTCCATTTCTAGTTTGAGGCTAAGATTAAAAATCAAACAAGTCAAACACTTTCCATATGTAGGAAAACCTGGTGACAGAACAATGGTAGTATTTATCTTCAAGCTAATATTACTAATCTGACACTGAAAAATGCATTAACTGGGGCTATTCGTCCCTCTGCCTTAGAATTTCTAAATAGAAGCCTTCAGATGAAACATGTTCCATAAAAACAACCATAAATTTCCTAAAGATTAACCTCCAAGAATTATGTGAGCAAGGGGGGGAGGGGAATCAAGTTTCTCTTAGCACAAAATACCATGGGATTTGAACCCTTTTAATGATGTGGCTATTGCATATGATCACATCTTGCTTTCATTTAGGATAAAAATGTCCCAGCTTGCTAGACTTAATCTCTGCCTTCGTTCAGATAAATAGCTTCTATACCGATGGGTCTGATACTTCAGGGGAAATTGATGTGCAAATCTTATGAGGCTAGACAAGTTAATCTCTAAATCTCCAGGTATTGCTGATTATGGTGTATTTGTCTGTTTTTGTTCATGAGATCTCTTATGATATCACAAATGCTATCTTGGAATGAATTCATTAGGTATGTGGCACTGACACGACAGAACCCTCTCAAGCATCTTACCAAAAAAATAAATAAATAAAATAATCCAGAGAATGTTGTATAAGCTTCAAGAATAACTTTTGGAAAATCACAACAGATATATGTACCAGTGTGCTCAAAAGCTTGCTGGAAGGAAACACCCCTAGTAATGAAACATAAACTCTGACACCATACAGTAGGGTAGAACAGGCTGGCAACGTGTCTGTAACTGAAATCAATTATTTAGCATGCAGGGAAGGTACTGACATCTTGTTATTATCTCATTATCTCATTGTGTTGATATATGATTACAATGATTATCATTATTATGCAGTGTGGCAGAACACAGTTACTTGTGGTAAATGGTAGCATATGATATAAGGTGATAGTATAGCTTATTGGTATAAAACTATCGAGAAAATAACAGGCTTCTCTATAATTTGCAACCCGAAGGGAAGGTGGGATCTCAAGACACGAATCAGGAAACACCTGAAGTCATTTTTGTTTTGTTTAAATAGCATACTATGACCCAGGAGCTTTTCTAAAACTTACTAAAAGAGAAGCAAGTGCTTAGAGATTAGTCAGTCTGCAGCTCTACACATCAATCATGACTTCACAGAAAGGAGACCCATCAAATATTCTAGAGAAAGGGGTATGTCACTCACTTTTCTAGATCATTCCTGCTGTCAAATATTCTGTCCTATTGTGCCTAACTCACTACAATCGAAAATTTTTTTAAAGATTTTATTTATTATTTGACAGACAGAGATTACAAGTAGGTAAGAGAGGCAGGCAGGGGGAGAGAGGAGGAAGCAGGTTCCCTGCAGAGCAGAGAGCCCGATGTGGGGCTCAATCCCAGGACCCTGGGATCATGACCTGAGCCGAAAGCAGAGGCTTTAACCCACTGAGCCACCCAGGTGCCCCTACAATCAAATATTTTTTTGAAGGGAAGTTTCTTAATGTATCTAGGCTTATCAAGAAAAAACTAGATGTTGCTTTCCAGGGGGTTATAGCAGTGGAGTCTTTGAGTGCCAAAAATGAAAAGCCTAGAGACATAACAGGACAAAAATTACCTAGACAATTCTTTAGGAGAGATGCAAAGTGACCAATAACTCCTCTCTATATCTCCCACTGGTCTTAAATTTTACCGATTTTAAAATCTACTGTGTACATTAATTTTCATGAATTAAATAACTCATCGGATTATATACAAAAATCTGAGCCTGATGTATAAAGTAAAATTATACATCACTGAATGAAGTTGACCTAGTACTGGGGAACATTGAGTTGGGACCTAGAAGAACAAAAGCCTATCCAGACTATTCTTCTAAAGCTTGTTTCCTGCCATCTTCCACCTTAGGGTCTCATTCTAGGCTAAGTAACTCACATGCTGGGAAAATGTTTGCCACTGATTATTGGGTTCTAGAGATTGAATGGTGTGGAGTTAGGGAAAATCCTTAGAAGAGAGAAGTCTGAATAATGAGGTGGTCTGTGAATGGAGGGTTAACCCAAAGCTAGGAATTAGTGTGTCCATGAGATGATAACTTCATTATATGGAAGTGGTCATACCTAGAATAAGATTAGCATTTTTATCCTTTCTAAATTATGGTGCACTTCTGTTTTCTTTGACCCTTCACTGAAGTCCAATGTCCCCACCTAGACTTGGGTAGTTGTATGGAAAGAAATAACAAGACAGGCATAATTCATGCATCTGAGCCCATGCCTAGGAAGGGGCACTGCGCTGATTGAAGACCATTACCCAGGATTCCAGGAGAGTGAGGGCTCAGTGGTAGAGCTGGTTGTGACATGATACCAGTGTCCCTCTTCCCACATAGATTAGAAGGTGCTCTTTGGAATGGACAAGACCAACGCTTGGGTTGCACTCAAAATGTGAACAAATGACACTCATTCTCTTTGCCAAAAGGAACAAAAAATAATAATAATAAAGGTACTTCATATCTATGAAATGTTTGAAGAAAGAAAAGGTTCTATTCTAGACCATAACACAGAATTAAGTAGAGCAAATATTTATAAGGAAGGAATATAGATAATCCATTTGTACTGTCAAGACAACTTCAATGCCAAACCAAGCACTGAAAAGGGAAAGAAAATATAACATGTGACTTTTATGGTGACTCTTACATAATCAAAATTCACCATCACCCTGAACTGAACTGCATTTCTCCCACATTGATAAGTTGAAGCACTAACCAACAATGTGATGGTATTTGGAGATGGTGCCTTTGGGAGATAATTAGGTTTGGATGAGGTCATGAGGGTTGGGTCCTCATAGTGGGTGGGATTAGGACCATCACATGCTGATCCAGTGAGAAGGCAGACATCTACAAGCCAGGAAGAGAGTTCTCACCAGACACCAACTATGCAGAAACCAACTATGCTAACACTTTGGTCTTGGACTTCTGGCCTCAAGGACTGAGAGGAAATAAATGTCTGTTGTTTGAGCCACCTGATCTATGATATTTTGTTATGGAAACCCAAACTGACTTAGATAACAGTGTATTTATTGAGCCTGCATAAAGACACTGTATAGCTGAATGATAAGCACCTACTTTAATTCCATCCTCTGGCATTCAAATACTTGAAATAGCTTTGTTATTTTAAAAATTACTACAGCTCTTTCCCAGTCTTTTCTTTTTTCTTTTTTTTTAAAGATTTTATTTATTTGACACAGAGAGAGATATCACGAGTAGGCAGAGAGGCAGGGGGAGGCAGAGAGAGAGGGGGGGAGGCAGGCCCCCCACTGAGCAGAGAGACCAATGAAGGTTCAATCCCAGGACCCTGGGATCATGACCTGAGCCAAAGGCAGAGGCTTTAACCCACTGAGTCACCCAGGTGCCCCTTCCTAGTCTTTTCAATTTAAGTTTCACCTGCCCCTGCCCTATATCTCCATATCCCCTGGAACCATGTCACAAAGAGCAATTACATCTAAATATAGAAATGCTCCTCCCATTACCCACCCAGAGACACCTGTCCACCCAAAAGCCTGTAATTCTGGTTGTTCTTGGTCTGACTCTCCAATCTCTGATTTGTGTTTTTTATTCTGACCCATTTTCTGGATGCTTTTTGTTGTTGTCGTTGTTGTTTGCTACGGCATGCTGACTCCCTCTTCCACTTTGTCCTGCTGTCCCCCAGCTGAAGCAGTTCCCCAGCCAGCCTTGCCCAAGGCCTGCTTCATCATCTGGGCAAGCTTACCCACTCTCCCTTTCCCCTGTGATGAAAAGAACCCAATGCAGGCAGATTTGTATAATAAAAGCACATTTTGTTTCCTGGTCCCCTTCCTTTGTATTGATCCAAATTTGGAATGAGAGCTTTGAGGAATATTTAGATAGTAAAGAGTTAAGTAAATTACAAATGATTGGGATGACTAAATAGATTCATTCCTTCATATCAGGAGACTTTTTTTCCAGACAGTATCTGCTTCCCACTCCATATCCCCCTTGCAATTGGGTAAATAATTCATCGAGCAATAAAAATTTGTTTCAACTGTCATGTATGCTTTTTTTTTTTAAAGCTTATCCATATAAGGCAGTGCCTGAAATTTTAAACAACATTGTCACATAATTTATTCTACTTTTACCTCACTCTAGGGAATTAAAAATTAAAGAAAAAAGTCATGTTTAAACAGTCATTTCTTTAGAGAATACTTAAAAATAGTCTTGATCTTTATATAGGGAGACTGAGATACTGCTAATAAAAGACAAAGAAAATTGCTTGCAAATTTCGATATTAAACCAAATTCAACTATAATAAAAAAGGTGATTTTTTATTGCTCCTGAATGAATTTTAAGTTATTTCTAATAAGCTCAAAGATAGAGGCAGTAATTCCTGTTCAGCTCCAGAACACAAATTTTAATGCTTAAAATAGTATAATGACAGTAGCATTGAATAAGCAGAAAGTGACATTTTTGAAATGAAATATCTGAGCACAAAGGTTATTCATGGCTTTCAGTCATGCCCAGATGATCTGTCTTTCACAGTTAATTTTGGAAGTTCACCATGTCCTTTGTCAACCTATCCTTCTGAAATAATTTTTCCTTATTAAATACAGTATAGTGTAAAATCATGCTTTAGTATTTGTGGATATTCTTGACCCAAGAAGTGGAAAGATGTGACACAGCACAGGTCAATATTTCCCTGTCTCTCTCGCCACAGTATCTCAGAATCTGAAGGGCTCTTAGAAATTATCCAGCCTAGGGGTGCCTAGGTGGCTCAGTTGGTTAAGCATCCACCTCTTGATTTTGGCTCAGGTTTTGATCTCAGGGTCTTGAGATAGAGCCCCAAGTGAGGCTTGGACCTGAGTGTGGAGCCTGCATAAGATTCTTAAGATTTGTCTCCTTCTCCCTCTCTCCTTGCCCTCCCCCACAACATGCACACTCCCTCTCTCTATATATAATAAATAAATCTTCTAAAATAAGAGAGAAATTATCCAGCCCGAACACTGTACTTTACTGAGGAAGAAACATAAATTCCTCATCAACTACTTAAAAAAAATGAAATTTCGTCATTTCAATTCAATCTTTTATACCTTTTAAGACAAAATAAAACAATAGGGGGAGAAAAGTTCTGCAATTTCTTATTTTGTATATGTCACAGAGTGCCATTTTAAAAGGTCTCCTCAGAAATAAAAATATAAGGTTTTATCAGCCCATGCTATAATGTTGGCACTATAACTCTGAAGCTCTGTAGTTATAGAGATCTGTTAAACAGGTAATTCAACTGGGAAACAAGAGTCCAGTGAAAAGAAGTAATGTCCATACTGTGTGATCCTAAAACTGGCTGATTCTAAAAGGTGAGAGACACATTTCCCACTTTTGGCAGAACTGTGCTTACAATAACTTTCTTTCACAACTCACAATTCCAAGAGTTTGAGGGATATTTTTATTTTCACAGTCACAAGCTTTGCAATTCCATCCACAAAATTGCTTCCTGTTTATTTTATTTTATTTTTTAAATTAAGGTGTTTGTTAAGGGATAGGGTTGCAAATGCCCTTGGTCTGTTTAATAGTAGGACCAAGAAAGTATGATTATGTGCAAAAGGATCAGATTTGGAGTTGTAGGATGTGTGTTATTGCTCTGGAAGACAGACAACTCAGACCAAAGTTTGGATGGAAACAAAGGATATAAGATATGGAACTGGCTCAACAGCATGCTTTTAAAGTTGAATGGGACTTTGAGTCTTGGCTTAAGCCAGAAGACATGATTCCAATCACTTCTTTCCTTCTGGTAAGCTGCATAACTTTGGGCAAATTACTTTGAACTCCATTATTGTTCATATCCACTTTCATCATAGATAATAAGGGACTTTAATATTTTTGTTTTTTTTTAAAGTACTCATCTCAACAACTAATTATAAAATAAAATTGGAATTTATAACCAATATTTTGAAAGAAATGAATTAAAACAGATGAGAAAATATGAGTACATTTCATGTGATAAGAATAGAGGTTGTTTCTTGAAGGAATATTTACTTCTAATTATACAGAGATTTCCTCAGACTGACATATCTTTTATAGGTTATGATGAGGGATGTTGGAACAATCCTAAAGCAGACAATCTCTGGTTGATTGTCTTCAAGAAGGGCTCCATCAATTCTTTCCCTTCCAGTATGTGCAGACTTTTCCAGCCCTTGAAAGGTAGAGCATGTCTTCTCTTCTTGAATATGGCAGCTTTCACCTTCTCCCAAAGGAAGTTCGGCACCATGAAAGAATTCTACTCTGAGATGACCTTACAGGGAGGAAACCCAAGCCATCCAAAGGGAAAAGAACCAAGAAAATCAATCAGTAATGAAAATGAAACCCTGGTCATGTGACTCCAGTCAAGCTGTTCTGGTGACCCCTTTAGCTATTTGAACCACCTCGGGTAAGATAGCAGACATTTTGGATCAGCCATCCCCACTGTACCCTACTGAATTCCTGACCCACAGGATTATGAGCAACTATGACTCAGGGATAGTTTGCCATGCATGTGTATATACCTGAAACTGGTACCAGAGGTATGGTGCTGCCTTACCAAAAAATCTAAAGCTTGTGCATTGGCCTTGGGGTGGTGGCAAAGGCCTGAAGGACAGTAAGGAGACCATGGGAAGCCTGAAAAGTCAGTGAGCTAATTGCTATTGGAGGCCATAAGAAAGGAGAGCTGTGTTATAGATTGGTGGCAAGTTGACAAGACAATTTCCTGTGGTAATGTAGACAATATAAAATGTACCTAATGAATTTGTGGACCTGACTAAGCAGAGCTCTGGAAGGATGTGGACGTGTCAGCTGACTTGTTTAGCCTTGTACAGTAGAGGGCTGCATGAGAAGGAAAGACACAATGGAAGGAAGTGTTCTATTCTCAAGCAAAGGTGAAAGGAAATCGTTCCACACAGGACCTGCATGAAGCCTTCTCTGATCAACAAAAGGCTTTCAGGGTTAAAAATGGCCCTGGGGGTGAAGTTCAATCCAGAGCTCTGCCAGTAGATGGTGGCCAGTCTATGTCAGGTTTTGTAGCACAAATAAATTGCACTTTTAGCTTGAAGACCTTTGCATATGAGGAAATGCATTCTAAGAGCCTCATGACACATGGACATGATTTAAATGATGAAATCTGAGATTTCAGGCTGATGTTATAACACAAGAAAACAATTGGGGAAGAGGGTGAGAGTATTTTGTCTACTGGGAATATTATAGCTGAAAGGCAAATTGTGGTAGACAGTCTTCAAAGACAGCTGTCTTCAATCCCTTCCCACCTTGTGTGCTTTCTACCTATCAATAGTTAAGTGTCTCTCTACCTCTCTTCAAATCAGGGCTGAGAGCCAGCCTTGTGATTTATTTTGACAATAAGACTGTGGCAGAAGTCATAATCTGAATCTTGGACTTGAGAGAACTGACAGCTTTCACTTCTTCTATCATAAAAGCCAACTGCCATATAAGAACTCTTAGACCAACATGCTATGAAGAAATTCAACCTTGTGATATAAAGAGGCCATGCAGAGAAGTTAGTTCAGACATGTGAGTGAAACCTCATGGACCTTCCAACCCATACCAACTGCCAGCTGAATGCAGCCCAATGAGAGACCCCAACCAATGTCATAAAGGGCAGAAGAGTCACTCATACAAGCCAAGTCAACTCACAGAATAAGAAGTAATACCCTGTTGCTGTTCTAAATCACAACATTCTGGGTTGGTTTATTGCACAGCAATAGATAACTGAAAGAAATACCAAAATTAATTTCCTGTTTGTGTAGATATCTCATAGAAAATGCTATTGTTATTTTCATAGAACTAGGGTACAGTGTGCACCCTGAGGAAGCAGAAACCATCTTTCCAGAATAGAAAAATTCAGGAAGTAAGATTATATTCTGAGTATTATAAAATCACCACAGGAGGATTCAAAGAAGCTATATAAAAAGAGATTACACATTTTCTGGTGAAAAAGACTGGATCTAAGTCAGAGTGAAGGCATTAATATATCAAAGAAAGAGCAACCAGAGGGGATCTTGCCAGCCACAGACAATACCAAACCAGGAGACTCATAGAGTAAAACATGGTGGCATCCCACAATAGTGCCATAGGTAGCGGTCCTCCATTACATCTCTGTTGTGGGTATGGACCCAGCAGGCTCGTAGAGCCTGAAGCCCCTATATATGATTCTCATGAGTTCTTCTTTTTCTAACTTCAGATTCATCAAGAAACTTCTTAATAATTTTGTGTTCCAAAATATTATGTTTATATTTCTCATTAAAAACAAGATGGCACTTTGATTTCATACATTGCTATGGTCTGAACATTTGCATCTCCCCCCCGCACCTCCTCCAAATTCAAGTGTTGGAATCCTAACACCCAGTGTTACAGAGTTAGAAGGTGGGGTCTTGGGGGGTAATTAGTTCATAAGTGTGGAGCCTTTGTAAATGGGATTGATTTTCTTATGAAAGAGATCCCACAGAACTCCCTAGCCATATCCACTATATGAACACCTGGAACCCAACCAGAATGTGACCATGCTGGTCCCCTGATCTTGGACTTCCAGCCTCCGAAGCTGTGAAAAATACATTTCTATTGTTTATAAGCTACTCAGTCTGTGGTATTTTATATTGCAGCTCAAACAACTGAGACATACCCATGTCTCCCTTGAGTTTGGTTATTATGACATCTTGATTATTCTAGGAATCTAATGATGGAGTTTCTGAGCTTATAGTTTGAAGCCCAGTTCTTCACCAGGGCAAATTCACCACAGCAACATCATTTCATGGGAATCTGTCCATACAGGTAGCCAGAATTTCCAAGGAGCCACAACTCTCTGTTCACAATGTTCAACCCAAATGCCTAGTTTGATATTTCCACACTTGGGGCAGTATCTTTTTTTCCTCAATCATTGTTCTCCCGCTCCAGGCATTGGATACACTTCCACTTGTAAAGAACAGATATGGTGCATGGCTGTAGGCACTCGTTTGGTAGACTACCACAGCCTCTAAGATTCCACCTGACATTCTGTACTTTACACAAGTCTAAACAAAATAAAGAAAAGAACTGGAGGCAATGTATCCATCTGGGAGAGGGACTATTCTGCAGGGATTATCCCAGTTGGACAGCATACTTAATGACTAGGTTTCATAACTAACTGACAAAAATAGTAATCACCCTTCTGAACCTTTCTCTCAGCCTATCTGTGCACTTCTTTATAAAATTAAAGTTTATATAACCCTGCTAAAGTTGGTTTAATGCTAACCTTCCACCCTTGATATCTATTTACTCTAGAGATCTGATTGGGTTCTTCATTCTCTGTGATCCCTCAGGTGATGTCTGATCACCCCAGCCTGTCTTCAGCAAGGCTCTTATTAGGTCAGTTCAGCCAGAAACCCCTCTTACCCCTGATGTTTCCTCTTGTGATTTTCCACCCACCAACTCCCACCCTGCTCTTTGGCTATAAACTCCCACTTGCCCAGAGTGTGTTGGATGGAAGTGAAACTTCTGAAACTGAGGTCTCTTTTCCCTTACTGTAATAATCCTAAATAAAATTTGTTTTGCCACTTTAACTAGGGTTCAGCTCTGGTCTTTTTTGGACACCCCTAAACTATACTTGTCTGGCTTCTTCATGGCATTCAGATCTCAGCCTAAAGTCCCTTCTTCAGAGAAGTTTTCCATAACCACTCAATCAACACAACCACATTGGATATTTCTCTTGTTTATATCTCAATTGGCTTATGTAAGTTTCTAAGTGATTGTGTATATATTTTCCTCTTTTCTACTTGAGTATAATCTCCAGGAGAACTGTGGTTCCCCATCTGTCTTGATCTTTGCTAAATCGTCTGTGTAAAGTGAGTAGAACATCAGAGGTTCTTGGTAGATATCTCATCACTGTTCAGTGAACAATAGACCTTTTTTGACATTCTTAGAGTCAGCATCCAGAATTTTGGGTATTTTCCATTGGCTCTGAAGAGCCATGAACAACTTTAAGCTTTGTCATGTCCTTAGGGATCATTTGAATTAAGAGGGAGGAAGAGGATGAGGCATGGGAAGAATAGTTAACAGGGGCAAAAGACTAAAAATTTAGAGGAGAAAAGGATCAAAGGAAGAATATTCATTACCCATGTACAGAAATTGAGACAGATTAATTTATTTCATCTGCCAAAAAATAAGAACATAAAAATTAACTGAGTGATGAAAACGGTCCTTTTTCTGTTGCCTTATACTAAGGAAAGGTCAGAGGGTTATGTATAAGAACAAAGGGCAGACAGAATCCACAAATTAGATCTTGCAAAGTAAAAACATACAAAGTGGGCCTCCTGGGTGGCTCAGTGGTTAAGTGTCCGACTCTTGGTTTTGGCTCAGGTCTTGAAATTGAGCCCTGCTTTGGGCCTTGTGCTCACTGCCCCTTAAGGGCCTCTGCTCCTACTTTTCCCCCCCAACCCTACCCTGCTCATGGAGCTCATGCTCTCTCTCTCTCTCTTTCTCCCTCTCTCAAATAGATAAATAAAATCTTTTTAAAAAGTTAAAAAATAAACATGACTTTGTAAGCACTATACCATGACTTTTGGTTGGGGTTATAACAATTATTTCCTGAAAAAAGAAATTTTTTTGTTGATACAAAACTTAATACAGTGATACCATTTGAAACAATGTCACAAATGTGGGAAATAAGAAGCTAAAATACCCCAAAACTCCTTTATAAGTCACCCTTTGGCACATACTAGGATCTCTCTGCAGTAGTAAAGAACTATTCCTACTAAGACCACAAGTATGGTTTCACTTAAAAAACAGTGTACCAGACCTCCCATAAGAACCAAATGTACTTCCCGTATTTTTTCCTTTGGCGTTCTTCACATACTCTTTGCTCAGGCCAACCAAAACATCCATTGTTGCCCACAGTTTTCAGATGTGTATGTATTCAGATGTTGCTCTGACATTTTCCTCTGCTCTTCTACTACCTTACCTAAACATAAACCTACCCATCCTTTAAGCCCTAATTCAAGCATCACTACTTTCTCTTTCCTATTCTTTTTTCCATTTGTGCTTCAACTATTTCTTCCTTGTTACCTTCTTCATTTCCTACCTTGTACCTGGTTTTTGGTTTCTCTCTTCTTAGGATTATGAGTTTTCCAAAGGTAGAAACAACTCATCTTTTAAAAGCCCCAACAAACTTAACAGAGGGACTTACTTCCAATAGTAATTTGATCAATAATTACTGTAAATAATTGTACAATGGATAATAAGCTACTAATGCATGATTATTGAAAACTTTCCCTAAATATTTTGAAGTCATCAGCTTTATAAGTTCATGGCTATCGGCTAGCTCTTGCAACATCTCTACCTGCAGAGAAAGGAAGTTGCCAAATAAGTTAATTTCCTGAATTTTGGTGGGGAAACACATGTGACAACAAAAAAGTAGCCATGGAAAATGCACAGTGTTGAGCATCCAATAGAAGCTGAATTAATTTGGATTTGACCCAGGAGGATATTATGTTCAGGGAAAGTAAGTTGGGAGAAAAATCCAATTAATGATTGGAACATTTCCCCTGTCCCTGGGGCAAGTCAAGTCTATAGAAGATAAATCCCTGCAGTTCCATGTATACAGTCTACTGGGGATGATCTTTTGTAAATCTGTTCTGGCTGAGATACAAAGATAGAAATGTTTATGATCTTTTTAAGTATCTGAGATCACAGATAAAGCAACATGGAATTATAGAGCCATAAAACATTTCATTCAACTCCACAGAAGGTGCATTGATGTGTCCTAACACCTCTAATGAAAAATTGTAGTAGTAGTAGTAGTAGTGTAGTAATAATAAGTGTAATAATAATAACTACCTTGTAGCAAATGTATTATTTGTATCAGTCAATGTGCTTCTACAAAGATGAATCTATTCAATCCCCATGACCTCTCTATGAGGTAATACTACTATAAATCCCATTTTACAGACATTGAAACTTGTTCATAGACAAATTGAATTACTTGCCCAAGTGAAAGAAACTGACTTTGAATCCAGGTGATCTGACTCTAGTTGCCATATTGCCAAAAGATAATTTGCCTTTAGAGATGATGGTGCACATTTGCTTTATAAATATATAGGTAAGTGTGTTTTTAACCTTTTTAAAACAAAACAAACAAACGAACAAAAACATTACCAATGAGTCAGATGAGCCTGAATTCTAATTCTAACTTAGTTATTGCATAATCTTGGACAAATTAACTGTAACTTCTTTAAACCTCATTGAGCTCAACTCTTAAATGGATATAATGATGCTTATTTACAGGATGTTGTGAGGCTTTAAAATACTATGCCAGAAGTCATTAGTAGACTGCCACAGGAAGGGCTTAAAAAGTATAAGCAATATTACTATCAATTATTATCAGTACTCATTAAAAATTTCTCTCACTACCTTAGAAGATATGTAATGAGAGCATATGATTTCACACATACTTCACATTTATTTAGCACTGAGCAATAAAAATTAATGGTGTCAATGCCAGAGAGCCAACCAGTTCTGGGAAATTGTAAAATGAATCATTGCCTAAATAAATATAGATTTTATGTTCACTAAAGTATGAGATCGATATTTCAGTTTCCTTCTATATTAGGATTATATCCTATGTATATCCACATAATAGAAGCAAATTTACTTTGAAAGATGTAACCTTTCCTTTAAAATTATGTGGGCTTTGGAATTTTTTGGACTATTAACATTTCAGTGTTAGCATTCTTAGTTGCTTATCAGTCTAAGCTGAAAAAAAAAGTTAATTTAATTTGGGTAAGTTTTAATTTAATAATGCAATTAAAATTAAAATAAAAGGGAAAATGGAGGATATAAATCACAGCATATGTATGGCAATGCAGAGAATTCAACAGATTAACACCTCTTATTCAAACACTCTGTTTTTCTGAACTGTAGATACACCCCTTAGGTTTTGCAAAATGACATTTGGGGGGTGTTCTCCAAGCTTCTCAATTTAGGAAAAGTGTGACTAGGTTCTAAAAAAGAGAGAGAGAGAGAGAATATTTCTAAAATTTGAGGCGGCTCATCTCAAGGACATCCTGAAGTTTTATGTCAGATGCATGTAATAAACATGTAGACTTTGTTATATTTATGTGATTTGTTTTGGTGATTTATGTGATTTGTTATGTGATTTGTTATAGATATCCCATTATCCTGTGTAGTCTACTCTTCATTCTTACAGGGTAGGGTTGGAAAGGGAAAGGATTTCCGTTTGGGTATGTGCACAATATTTACTTAGCCCTATGATCCTGTAAGTCTTCTTTAGTAGTCTTTTTTATTTAATTTCCATTTACTTTCTCTAAATACAGGTGAAGAAAATGGTCCCCTCCACCCTGGGTGGTTTGACTCAAGCCAGAACCTCAGTGATGTCAAGAAATAGACACTGGTCTTTTCTGGTTCTAAGTTCTTAGGGACTGCCCAAACATCTCAGATTGCAGCAGTGCAACACTATGGGAGAACAGAAGCCTTCACTTTGGAACCCAGGGACTCAGATCAGCTTTGCTCTTTTCTTTCCCATATTATTTGGTGATTCTGTTCCATCCACAGACATTTCAGAGATGGACCTTGGAATAGGCAAGCCAACAGTGGGCATCAACAGTGAACATCACAAAACAACAGCCTGGAGGAGACAGCAGGCTGCCTTCCTTACCTTGAAGGAAGTCATGGGGCTATTTGTGAATCTAGCCTTCCACTATTCAAATAGTTTCAAAAACTGCAGAGGTTATTATCTGGTTTCATTTTTAGATTTAAATTAGCTTTCTTTTCTTTATAATTAAAGTCATCAGGATTACATGAATTCTGAACCTAAAATGTAAGGAAAGAAAGGGACATTACAGTTTACCCAACCTGTATTATTCTCAGGTTATTCCCTATGATTCTTACCCTACATCCAAGTCATAACTTAAACATTTAACTCAACATCCGCTTGAACTCTTCATAGAAAAGAGAAACTTCAACTCATAGATGTTTTGAATAATAATAATAGGAATTTGGGAAAAGACTTTAAACCTAATCTCAAAGTATATTTTCACACTCAAATTGGAGTTTCTGTGTATACATATGCTCCTGCATGTGTGTGTGTAACATGTTTATGTATATATTCACATCTCTATCAATGAAAATGGTTAATATGCTTGATCAGATCTTTTATAAGTTGTAATTATTATACTCAGTTAGCTCTGACCATGCTATGAACCCACTCCTCCATTCCTACTCAAAACCTGACAATGCCTCCTCATAATTATTAGGATAAATCAGGTCTTAACATGGCTTACATATCTTACTCTGTCTCGCCTTACAGTGCTCATCATCCTTGTGATAACTCCCAGCATCCAGCGGCTCCTCTTCCAGATTCAGACCAAAAAGTGATTCTACCACTAAAGATTCTCCTGTCATGTGCTCTCTACACACAGAAGGTCCTTCTTAGAATTCTTCATTCCCTTTGTCCCCTCCTACTTACCCTTTAGATCTTGTTTTAATTTTCCCTCAGGAGTCACTTCTCTGGAAATTCAATCTACCAATAATCTCCCCTGGAAAGCTCTTCTTTTTTTGTGCCCCCATTTCTAAGTGTATGTTTATTTGCATAACTGATTGCTTAATATCCTTCTTCCTCCTTGGATGGGAAATTTGTATTTGTCTTTCTCACCTCTGAAGCCTCGGCTCCAAAACCAGTGCCTGTTTTAGAATAAAATTAGACTTTTTGCAAAGATACAAATTAAAATATGTAAACTTTCATAATGTCCATTCATTCCAAACAGCCTTTACCAATTTTATCAGAAATACTTTGCAATGATGTAGATAAGCAGGTAGACATGGTCTCAGCATTAGATGTCTTATCTGTGATCCATGTACAAAGAATTCATCATAGTATGAGAAGCAGCAAAAACTCATCACCATTAAAAGGGGAGAAAAGATGCAGCCCACATTTATCCAAGTCAAGCTGGTAGTTTGAGTAGAGACAAGACAACTACTAAGGAGTGTGGTGCTCAAAATGAGTAAGTAGGGAGAGCATGTGACAGGAAGTTAATCTTAACAGGAACAGGTTCTGTCTCTAGTGCTCAGCAGGAATAAACTGTACAGGACAAGCACAGAAGTTAACTGGGAGCCGTGCTGCCTCTTTCATTCCTTAGACTCTGAATGTTCTTAAGCAAATTTGTCCCTACCGTGCTTTTCAAACAGCACAAAGATCCAAACAGGGGAGACAAACTGTTCTCAGCCAATAGGAATGTTGGTGTTACCTTGGAGATAAGGATCCTTTGCAGTCAAACCCATGTTCTGAAAACCTCTGACAATCTCCCTCCAGTCCACAGCACTTAGACCAGAGAATAAGAGCTTTCCAATGGGCTATGCTGGCAAGCTGTTTGGAACAGTAACAGAAATTCCTGACTCATAGAGATGTAGAGATATTGGACACATGTGGTCAATGCCCTTAGAACGAGCAGGAAGCCACATGCCCTGGATTTCTTGAATTTGCCTATGTATTTCTGTGTACAGATTCTGATGAGAATTGTTTCCCTCATGTATCATTTGTCATACACCCACACAAAGCAATAACAGAAACTGTTCTTTCCCCCAGTGCATTTACCATTTCAGGGGAAACAAAACACATATAATTTCTAACTATTTACCAGTGGGTGAGACTCACAACTGACAAAACACATAGGAAAAGCACCAGTAATCCAAATTGCTGCTCCCACTCCTTCCTGCCCTGCCCTGTCTCCTGGATTTCTAGTGAGCTTTTTATAACATTCTAATCCTTCACCTAAAGTCCCGTCAGATCCAGAACTTTTCAAAACACAGGAAACTGGACTTTCTAAATTATTTCCCTTGAATCATATGTTCACTGCCATGAACTTGGTGAAAGCTGGCTCTAGACACAGAGCTAAGTTGAAGGTAACAGGTGAAAGATGTGGCCCCTAATTTTGGGACCCAATCCATTGGGGTGAGCAGATGATTTAATACTTAATTTCAAAATAATACATGCAGCAATGGAAGGATATATGCAAGCTACTAAAAGAAAAATATCTTTTTATTAAAAATAAGTTGATTTTAGTGTTGGTTTTTTTTTAAGATTTTATTTATTCATTTGACAGACAGAGATCACAAGTAGGCAGAGAGTCTGGCAGAGGGAGAGGAGGAGGAAGCAGGCTTCCCGCTGAGCAGAGAGGACCCTGAGATCATGACCCGAGCCGAAGGCAGAGGCTTAACCCACTGAGCCACCAGGTGCCCCCCAAAATAAGTTGATTTTAATATTGCAGCTATCCAGATGCATAGTCACTGTGTTCGAGCTAATGGCTTCAGCCATGATAGTGCGATCACAGATAAACCCTGATGGAATTTGTGTTTGCTGGTGTCCTCCTGGGAGGGGTGATTCCATGATAATCCTGCCCGTCTTCACCTCCTTAGGTCTCAGTATCTAGCCAGAGCTCTGGGACATAGCAGGAGCTTTAAGATATATACACTGAATGGCTGGTGACAATGATTCAAAGCTGAAGGAAGAGGTTGCAGAGTCCTTACAGTGCCTTGTAATGCCATGCATTAACTGTCTTTCCAACTTTTTTTTCCTATCCTTCTCCTCCTCGTTGAGTCTCCTCCAGCCACACTGGCCTCCTTCTCATGCCTAACTGCTCAGCATATTCCAATCTCAGGGCCTGAGTACTTGCTCTTCCCTCTGCCTGGAATGAATATTCTGCCCCCAGGATCTGGATGGCTTACTCCATCACTTCATTTCAATTCTGCTCCAAGGGTTTTGTCTTACCATGTTATCTAAAATAGTCATTCCCCTGGCTCTCCTCCTCCCTACCACTCACTCTCTCCTTCACCCTCATAGCAGCCATCACAAACCACCACCATAATACCTATTTACATCTCCTTGCTTGTTGTCTGCTTCCCTACACTCCACGACAGCAGGACCTTGCTTCCAGGCACTGCTGTATCCCCTGGGGCTGGCAGCGGTGCCTGCATCCAGGAGTTGCTTAATAAATAGTTGCTGAATTGCAAAATTCATGAGAAGATGCAAGAAGCAGTATTTGGGAGGTGTTTCCTTTGTTGTCCATGTCTTTGCCATCTCAGATCTCTACAGCAAATCATTCACAAAAGCTGGAATAGAATGCGTGGACGGGTTTTAAATAATAAAAAGTAAGAAAGGAGACTAGAATGAGTCAAACTGAAAACCACTTGGATGGTAACCATTATTCCTGTCCCTTTGTCCACAGAAACCCATACACCTTTGCTGAGCCAAGAGACACATGTAAAATTCTGAACTCATCACCTATCTCCTAGTTCCTGCTTACTCCTCAGAGTTTCTGTTCCAAATGAACAATTACAGCCTCTGTAAATATGCCGGATCATCTGATTACAAATGCAATATTTTGTTGGTAGGAAAGAAATCACTCAGTTACCCAGATCCTACCCAAATTTTGCTATGATTATGGCTCTTTGAAAGAAATCATGCTATTTTGGTAAGCAATTGAATATCATGTATCAAGAACCTTGAAAAGTACATTCCCTTCTGGAAGATTGCACTTGTAGGTGTGGATCCGAAGGAAATACTTAGTCATGTATGAAAAGATATGTACAAGGCTCTATATCATAGTCTTACTTCTCTCAAAATAAGTTAAAAAAATGTAAATATGGGGAGATGGAGAGGAGAAGGGAGTTGAGGGAAATTGGGGGGGAGATGAACCATGAGAGACTATGGACTCTGAAAAACAACCTGAGGGTTTTGAAGGGGCGGGAGGTGGGAGGTTGGGGGAGCCAGATGGTGGGTATTATGGAGGGCACCCATTGCATGGAGCACTGGGTGTGGTGTAAAACTATGAATTCTGTTACGCTGAAAAGAAATGAAATTTTAAGGGGCGCCTGGGTGGCTGAGTGGGTTAAAGCC